>JAFNEN010002277.1:0-31128 GCA_019343175.1 Oedothorax gibbosus
TTATTTTTAGTTTTAGTTTATTTTGGGGTTTTTTTTTTTTCTAAGTCGAAATACCAATATAACTCTCTATCGTTTAATTTTATTATTATTTTTTTGGGGGTTGGGGAATATGTTCAAAATTTATATTTTTCTTTTTCTTTCCTTTGAAAAAAAAATTATTTCAGCCCAAAATCTATCGAAGAAAAAAAGAACGAATTGGACGAAGAGAAAAAACTGTTTTTGGGAAACTTGGTCGAAAGATACTATACTTAGTAAAAATTTGTCTTATCTGATGCGGACTCAAAGGATCTGGGAACAGACACGTTCAATACCGCATTTCGACGGGATTTTGGGCTTAAAACCCCATATTGGGGCAGGAGAAGGGTTTTGGGAAAAAATAAAAAATTTTTTCCGCCTTTACTAAGCTGAAACTGAATAAACACATGCGAACGATTCCCCTGCGAAGGGGCGGAGTTTCGAGACTTGTGCGTTTTCTAAGGAAAAGGGGAAAAAAATCTTAGCGTGCGAATGACGTTACCCACCAATTATTCCCAGAAAACTCGAGCAATCGCGCGCAAACTGCTTGTTTCTTTTTTTGACACTCAATTCGTCGAAAAATGTCAATTATCATGTTGTTTTTACAAGAAAAAGGAAACCGGGACTAGTTATATTTGCGCCGGGGAAAACCTTAATTTTGGGAAAAAGAATCGTTCTTACTCATTTGGCAAAAGAAACGATCAAAAATTCGTTCTTTTGTAGATTCATTTAAAAGAACGTGAACCTTTGGATAAATCTTTAAAGGAACAGGATCGGCCGATACCCTTTTATTTCTAAGATTTTTGAATTATTTCATTGGTCAACTTCATTGTAAAGATTCGGGCGTAGTATTCTTGTCGTTTGCACGAATGACACGTCCTTGAGCATGACATCGCGTGGTTTTTTAAAGTTAAATACTGTATTTCCGAGAGCGCTCGCAGGGCGGAGCTTAAACCGATCTCACGCATTACAAACGTGCTTGAATTCGAAGCGTTTCGGTTCAATTTCAGCCTTAATCACAGCAATAAATCACTATCTTGTCATAAGTTTTTTTTGCTTCATACTGGTAGCAGAATTCATTCAAACATGCACATTCAAGAGAGTTACGCTGTTAGAATTACATATTAATGTTTACTCAAACCTAATATTGTTTATTTTTTTTTGTTTAGGATTATTCAAATGATGAGTTGGTAAAAAGAGCGTCCCCGTATCGATTTCGACTGTGGAAGATGTCAGCAAGCGAATGGCCCTATATACTGGTCGGGGGCATTACTGCTGCTATGATGGGTTTAAATTTAACTGCCTTTGGAATTCTCTTTGGAGACATAGTTGGTGTACGTAAGATTCTTTTAGCTTCCACACTATGTTTATAACGTAAAAAGTGAAAGGTTTTATAATCGATCAGTCCGTATGTCACTACTTTCATAGCCCAAACTACAAATGCTACACGCAAGTTTAATACGTCAAAATTCAGCGCATCGAAGTTAGAAGTCATTGAAAATCTCAGAAAAAATTGAATTAGAAGTGCATCAATCAATATTTAAAAAAACCTGGAAAAATTAATGCCCATTTAAAAAGCAAAAGAAACCATTTTTATAAGAATTAATTCACCATTACTATTCGCAACAATCGCTCGAGAAACTTTATTTCTTTTATATAATAAATTAAATAAATTTATTTTTGAGACATAAATCAGATTAAAATGACGTCAATATATTTCACTAATAGATTCTTTGTTAGTATGTAAATATGAATGTTTTTGGTTTTCTATTTAAAAGCGAGGAATATTACATATTTATTCTTTGAAATATAAATTGATTTTTGCAAACGGTACGAAATGATTTTTGAATTTTCGAAATAAAGTAAATGAAACTGGCCAAATTTAGCGTGTTAACTCTCATTTTAGAATTAATACTGTATGTGGTGCCTTTTTTTCCTGTTGAACCACAAATATTGTGTGGAAGCGGGTTGAGTGACATTTTTTGTTAAAAAAACCTACTTTTAAAAAAACCAGAAAGACATTACATATTATAACTGATAGAAGATTGGTGAGTTTAAACGCTTACGTAGAATTGAAGACAAAACTGAAGAATTGACAACTCACTTGTTTTGAAGGCAACATTTCATTGTTCGCATTTCAACCACTTATTTTCAACAAAACTACAACTTTATTTTAGCCTTGATAACTTAAATAAACAATTTAATATGTGAATAAAAATAAATATCTTGTTTATAAAAAAGTTTCTCATTAAGTCAATCATTCTTGTTAAGTCTTACTGGTCATCTGGGCTAATATCTTTCTAGTAGGTATTTATGAAAACTTTGTTAGAAAACGAATTTTCGTGTTATGTTCCTACAGAAAATTTGTTTTCCGTAACTACTATAGTTTGACTGTATGGTTACATACCGTGATTAAGTATAGTTTTCTCAGAAGTGTACGAATCTATGGGTTCCGTATTAGCCATGCGAATATCTACTTAAATTCTTTATATTAGGGCAACTTTCTGTGCTTAATTTCACATTGCCTGATATGACTGCACGCAACTAAATATAATTAAACTACAAAAGTATATATTAGCTTTGATTTCATTTCTTTTAAAATAGTTATTGATAGGAACGTTTTTCAAATGATTTTCTTTAGCTTAATGAATTAACGCTAAAATTACTCCACTTAAATGGAGCATCGAGTGTACAGATATCATAATATACTTTACAAATACAATACTACCAATTTTGCAAATTGAAGTTGAAAAAATTCGAAATTTTCGAATAAAACATCAATATTTACTGATAAATTCTGATGTTGTCGGCTTGGTGTAGTATGAAGTCAGGAAGGATTCAAATCATAAAGATGCATCTTGTTTATTATAATAAAAACAACACAAGGTAAATATGGAAAAGCATCAATGAGAAATTGAACACAGAACTTTTATACAGTTAGTTATGCGCAGCATGCACAACTATCTTGATATGCGCTTATGACGCGATGCGTAGATCACAACATTTACATCTTTTTTTAGTTAAGTATAAATGAAAACAATTTAAAACAATTAACATCCATAGGTACTATCAGGAGAACCCGACCAAATCAGAGAAGGAAGTGACTTTTATTGCCTTATATTTGTAATCCTGGCTGTTTCATGTGGTGTGTGTAGTTTTCTAAAAGTAAGAACTGTAATTCCTTATTTTAAGCTCAAAATAACTTTTTCCGTAAAATATATTTTAAAAGTAATTATAGAAAACAAGTGTTAATCGAAATAATTGTTTTCCAGGTTTTTATGTTTACAGTTGCAGGAGAAAAACTAACTTCAAGATTAAGGAAAATGATTTTCTCCAACATTATTACTCAGGTGCGGAAAAATTATTTATTTTCCCTCGCTAATTCTTTCCAAATTGTTGGACTGATGATCTGAAAACGTCAACATACACTGTAAAAAAATTACTGAAATTAACGGAAAAAGTACCGGCAGCAGAGTTGCCGGGACTATCCCGTTACGTTCAGTATTTTCCCGTGTATTTACAGAAGTTCCGTTTCTTATTTCTCCGTTATTAAAATTTTCCATTTAGCATTTGCCCGTACAGGTAAGGTAATCGTTTCCAGCTGCCTATTTCTAGCGCCTTTAGGAGCTTTAACACAGCCAATAACGCCTCGTAATTTAGAACCCTAGTCAAGTCACGAGGTCAACACATAAGCCAGCACCCAACGGAACTTCGAGCGACATCGTACGCTTACGCCGTCGGGACTTTGGACTCCACAGATTTAACGAGCACGTCTGTTCCAGTGTACTCCGGCCCATCCGTGAATTGAGGATTTTCCTACTATTTCCAGCACAGATCCGATTTATAGGATGACTGGCAGTAGGTGGGATTCGAACCCCCGCACTCCTGAGAAGGTTGAATCTTTAGGCTGATGCCCGAACCACTCGGCCACGGACGGGCCTGGTAATACAAGTATTTGATGTTCGAGTTACACTGTGTGTATTCTTAGTGCATTATCGCCAATTCTACGATAGGGTAATAAAAGTATGGCAGCTCTAAAAACGGGAAAATTCCGTTATCATCTCTTCGCTCGTGGTTTACGGACATTTTCCGTTTTTAGAAGGAAAAACCCGTTTTCAGAAGGAAAAAACCCGTTTTCAGTCGTTACGGGAAAATTCCGTTAAAATCAGTAATTTTTTCCCCTGAAATTTCAGGTTTTTTTTAACAGTGTCTTCTTCTTCAGGGGCGCGACAGCCCAGATGGGCCCTGGCCTTCCTCAAAAGTCCTTCCATGGCCGACCTGTTCTTGGCCTGTTATTTTTTAACAGTATACACTGTTAAAAATTTTGGCGCAAGATTGCACCGGAATCCTGGAACTTTCTATCTGCCACCACTACAGACGAACCCCGTTAACGCGAATTCGAAGGGAACACCGTAGCATGTCGTGTTAACCGAATTTTATGTTTACCGTCGGGAATTGTTTTTACATTGAACCAGTGAATAGTTTTAAAAAATATCATCTAAAAATTATTCTCATTTTACAATGTATGTTACAATTGTTACAATGTTACAATTCTGTATAGAATTAGTAATTCAATTAATAAAGTTCGTTTGGACTAGTATATACTATAAATAATTAAGGAAAATTTTAAGGAACAACAATAAGATTAATACTAACGAATCATGTAAGATCTCATGTAAAATCATGTAAGTTTTGCTTCATTTGTTCTTCGAAAAAGTCAAACTCGCAATTTTTTGTTTGGGTTAAGCGGGATTTCTTCTAAAATAATTTTGCGTTAAGAGGTTTTAAGCATTACCTCAAAGCTTTATAGTTCGGGGAATCGCTTTCAGTTCATCTTAACCGAAATTTCATGTTAACCGAGTTGGAATAACCAGATTCGACTGTATTTGGAGCCTGAATGTATCAATTTTGTGGTGAAATCATAGCTTTGATACACCGCAAAAGGGGTGAATCAACGCTCCAAATAGTGGTGGCAGCTAGAAAGTTTTAGGTTTCCGGTGCAACCTGGCGCAAAATTTTTTAGCAGTGTAGTATAAATTTAATAAAAGTTTAAACTATTTTAGTATTTTTTTGAACATATTTCCAGCAGCTTAAATTTGGTGTCTAATAACTTTTATAATGATCAAATCTTGAATAAATTTGAAATTGAACTGAAACTCTCTCCCAAGATGGCTCTGCAAATACGATCCGTTAAAGCTCAGCCTTGTGAACAGTTCACAAAAAACAGTATTTAACTTCCCAAACCATACGAATTCGTACTTATTCGGGCGTGTCATTCAAGCATTTGACAAGAATATTACACCCACCTCTTTTTTTGTGACCCACATTTGAAGTTTACCAATAAAATAATTCGAAATAACTCTGGAAATATTAATTATCTTAAAGATGGGTCGCACTTGTTTTTTTAAAGATGCGTTCCAAGCGTTCACGTTCCTTTTAATGATTCGTTCAAAAGAACGATTCTTTTGATTCGTACTTTTTCCGCCGTCGAGTAAGATAAACGTGGGGCCGTAGTGAGCCTAGTGGTCAGCGTCTCGGTCTCGGGATCGGAAGGTCCTGCGATCGAGTCCCGGTACCACTGAAGACCTACCGAGTATATGCGGAGTACGTGCTCGTTAAATCTGTTGGGTCCGAAAGACCTCTAAGTTCCCATACCAAATCAATACCTCTGGGGGTGACAAGCCAATTCTGGGAATCCTCTAGTTGGCCTCTGTCTCTAAAAATTAGATGGATCCCTTATGTGTGTGTGTTGTCTGTTGTGTTCGTCTTACTTGACGAAGGTTTATAAGCGGGTCGCTGACCAAGCACACAAACCTGAATATATATGTCTACCAACCAACCAACCAAAGATAGTCGTTAAGGAACAATTCTTGATCCAAACGATACATGCTGATAAACTACTTATCAGACAAATTTAATGTGTTTCCACTCACAGCAAAATATGTTTCCTGTCGGGGTTTCCATAGTTCTTGTAGCAATATGCTGTCCAATAGCTTGTAGAATATGCTGTCAAACATTTTTAATACATATTGAGTGTCAAAAAAGTAAACAATCAGTTCGTGAAGGAATTCTCTAACGACCTGAGACCAATCGTGGCGTGACGTCATTCTTACGCGAAGGATTTGTTCCAATTCAATTAGTAAACGTACAAAATCTACGTAACTCCGCTCATTCACAGGCAAATCGTTCGCATAGCAATTCAGTTCAACTTCATCCTAACTTTTTTTTAACTCAATTGCAATTATAAGAACGAAATTGAACCGAAACTATTCTAATTGAATCCCCAATTCAAAAATATCTGTAAATATAGAGATGTGTCGGTCCCATTCCTTTAAAGATTCATCACAAGCGTTCAGTTCTTTTTAATGAATCGTAAAAAAAACCGAATCTTTTGATTCGTTCTTTTTCGCCAACGAGTAGCAACGTTTTTTTTTTATCTGACCTAGGTTCTAATAAACTGCTTATCAAGGTAATCTAATTGGTTTACCTGGACAGCAAAATATTTCAATGGTCCTGGCCATCTTTTTTCTTGCCGAAAAATATGATGCCTGACATTTTTCATAGATATTTAATGCCAAAAAAGTAAATAAACATTCCGTGCTCGATGGTTGGAATGGCGTGAGACTAATCGTGACGTGACGTCATTCGCGTGCAAAGGATTTGTACTAGTTCAATAGGGTACTTGACTGCATTGCCAAAATACCTTCCAATATTATTTAAATTATAGTTGAAAGTCAAAAATAACAAATGCATATAATTTTTTTGCGAAATAAATCTTTAAATCATTAAAAAATTCATTTTAAAAAGGCATTTTTTTCACGTGATCACAAACACACGGTTTGGCTGACGTCACTAGTAACTATAAACAAACTGGCGTGATGTTTTTTGTTTTCTGATTAAACTTGATTTAATCTAATTTACTCTTGAAATAATAAATATTGAGATAATGTAAGGCTTTTTACAGAAGCGGATATTTCAAATTTGCATAAAATCGATTCCAATGTGGTGTTTGAAAGTTTGTTTATAGTCACTAGTGACATCACAGAGACCACGTGACAGCCAGGAAGCGTTTTCGGGAGTGATTTTTCGTCCTAATTTTAAAATTCATTTTTCTGCCTTTTTATGGGGTATTTGAAAAAAAGAAAAAATACGGGTCTAATATTTTTGGCATAAGAATATTTTAAGCCAATAAATTTTTTTTAGTCAAGTACCCTATTAGGAAACGCGAAAAATATTCATAACTAAGTCCACCCATTTGCAGGCCAATCGTTGCATTGTGTTTCAGTTCAATTTTAACCTAAGTTTTTTCAAAAATGTGGTTCTAATGTTCATATTAAAACTTATTTCTTTTAATTGAAGGACATCGAATATTTTGATCATCCCCAAAACAGCGTTGGTTCTCTTTGTGCGCGATTAAATTCTGATGTTTCTAGTGTACAAGGAGTAAGTATATAGAAAACTAGATAAGTATTCTTATAGCTATAACTATTACATTATATAAAATTAAAGAGCGTGATAGCAAAGTACTTATTGAAAAACGATGTAAAAATCTGATGAAATTCAAGAGCAAAATTCTACAGCAGAAAAACAAATCAAAATCAGAGCAAGCTAAAGTGGAAGTTGAAGTTACTAAAAAGGAAAGTTAAAGTAGTAGTTTATGCTATTTTTCTTAACACTTTTGAGTTTTAGTAGTTGTAAAAG
This sequence comes from Oedothorax gibbosus, assembly GCA_019343175.1. Classification (NCBI taxonomy): domain Eukaryota; kingdom Metazoa; phylum Arthropoda; class Arachnida; order Araneae; family Linyphiidae; genus Oedothorax; species Oedothorax gibbosus. The sequence goes on from JAFNEN010002277.1 coordinate 7,717, forward strand.
CGTTGGCAATTTTGTTGAATTTACTGTTTTCTGCATGTTAACTCTTCTGACTTCTGTATGCCAATATTGGTTTAAAAATACAACAATAAGCTGGGTATTAATTTTTCTCGTTTTCTCTGTGTTGAAAAATAAACTAGCAAAACTCCGAAAAAACGTCACTTTTATTGAAATTTTCGGCTGCTTCAACAGTTTTATCGCTAAGCATCTCCCTTCATTTGTAGCTCCTCCCCGGGGCCACTTTTAATTGACTAACCCTGTATTTAAGTTAGCACTAAAAACTTGTTTTGGCTTCAATTGAACGCCAATTTCGATGGTCGATCTGGTTTGATGCCTCTTTTGTAACTTGAAAAATGGCTGTGACACTTTAGGCGTAACAAAATCTCGCAATTTTTAATTTAAAAAAAGTAGAAAAAGCATTTTAACTGGAATTTACCTTTTTGAAAGAGAACGTTTGTGAATTTTCAAAAGTTTCTTTCTGGGAACACATTTGTTATTTTTAAACTATAAATTTGACAAACTTTCGTGGTATTCCAGAACTAGTCAATGATATCCATCAAAACGATCTGTCCTTTTCTTATCGTTTTCCTATATACTGAAATATGTTTCCTCACATAGGTCACTGGAGCCATAATATCCACAATTCTTCAGGTCGTCTCGAACCTCATTGGGGCCATTGCAATAGCACTCTATTACCAGTACAAAGTAGGTCTGCTTGTGATGGCCTTCATACCTTACGTCATGCTAGGAGTCTACTACGAAAAGAAGATGATGAAAAGCCAAAGTACGAGTGACAAGGTGGGAGCAGAAGACGCTTCACAAGTAAGGACATGATAGTTATAATAAAAAAATTATAATTGCGTGAAAAAAATCCGACTTTTACATTATAATAAATTGTAATATCAGACGCTTGCAAAAAGTTAGCCTTCTTGAAACAGTGAAAATAAGTACTTTTTTATAGTACCGTGCAAAAAACCTAACTTTTTCAAATCAATAATCATGAAAAAAGTTATGCTTTTAACGAAATCGTGTTTCAAAATTACTTTTACGCACTAGTGCGACTAAGTAAATGAGAGCATCTGATTGGTGTAAAATTCTTTATTTGAGCGTAAGTATTTTATTCGGAGGCTTTGTGATTAGTGTAAAATTCTTCATTTGAACGTGATTCTTTATTTGGCGTCTTATTTCCAATGAAAATCTAAGAAATACTTTTTGCACGTGATTTTAAAATAATCTAATATAAATAACTAGGGGGCACAGCCCCTGCTCGCTATCGCTCGCCAACCCCCGGGGAACTGCTTGCGCAGTTCCCTTTGGATCCCTTCGCGATCCAGGCTCGCTTCGCTCGCTCGCCGTACATTGAAATATTTTGGTCTAGCCTTTAATATCCTTTTTTAAAATAAAATTCGGTTAATCTATATGAGCATATCCGGCAATTTCTCTCTAAATATGGTAACCCCGCCAAATCAGTATTATGGTAAGACTTGGCGACGAAAATCGGGCAGAATCGCAATATATTGTCTTTAAACGAAATTCGCCAAATATTACAACCCTGCCTTTTACTTAAACCCACAGCAAACTTGAATTGAGTTATATGGAAACCTTGATCTTTATTTGTTATTTTTAGGTTAAACTTTAAACGGGGATCGCGCTTTCACGTTTTGCATTGCAAATTTCTAATTGTTAATCCATTTAAATATTAACTGTATATATTTTAATCCGAATCTATTTTATTCAATTTTTTTATTAATTGTATGCTTAATGATTGTAAATAATTAGTTTCTCATTTTAAATCAATTATTCGGCATTATATGTTCTACGTTTTTGTTAAATCTGTTATGAATTCTCCATGGTACGTTTAAGTTTATTAAGTTTAAATTTACCAAAATACGAAATCATTTCTTAAAATATTATTGTGCGAATTTTTTGTGCAGCAAACTGTTGAGTTCTTATTTTAAAATATCTACGATCGCAAATGCCACGATAATTTTTAGTAAAGAAATCTTTTATGTTCACTTCAGCAGACATTTTTAGTTTTGAGCATTTTGAGTAAGTATTTGTTGTCATTTCAAGATGACGATAGATTTGGCAAACACTCGGTTTGTTGTCAATTTGACTTTGCGACATTTTTCGACTTGGCTCCAAATCCGGACATGGTCCTTTAGGTTAATCTAAAATTCGAGTGTTTGCTTGCTCCGGAGTTTCACTTCTTCTTGCCATTCCCCTGCAAAAATTTTTGCGAAAATCTTTCGCTGCTTGACTAAGATCCATTTGTAACTAAATTGGAAACCGTGGTAGCCGTTGACGCTTAGAAACTCTGTTTAAAATAACGTGAATTCCACTCGTTTTTTATTGATTTCAGTCGAACGGAGTTATAATTTAAGTTTTCATACATTAACGTCGTAATTTTACGCCAAATCTGGTTACAACGACAAATTGGTATTATGGCTACCTTTGGAGAAATTAGCAAGTGCATTCTCAATTTTTAAATGTTAATCCATTTAAATCTTAAATGCATATAATTTATTCTGAAGTGTTTTTATACTAATCTTTTATTAATTATATGCTTAACAATTTTAAATAATTATTTTCTTTTTTAAAATCAATTCTTCAGCATTTTAACGTTCAACATTTTTTATAAATCGTTTGTGTTTTTTTAGTAAAAAAAGTATATTTTCTGTTTTACTGCCGTATGGAACAATGTTTTGCACATAATATTTATGGTTGTTTTTCATTTTTTTGGCCTTATTGCAGCCATTCCCGAAATTATCGATCCTTGTGTTATTTCGTAGTGCTTTTCTCAAAAAAATACATTCAATGTTTTTTTTGCCCTATCGAACTATGTTTTGTGCAAAATATTTATAGTTATTTTTCCCTTTTTCAAGCCATTCCTGAAGAAACACTTTTTTGTTGTTTTTCAGTCGGCCATTTTGAAATTAGTAGTATTTTTGTTCATTTCGATTGTTGCCATTCCAGAGATAGAAATATAAGGAAATTTGGGCGCCGTATAAGAGTATTATATATAGATATATAGATTACGTTCAAATCATTTTAACTTGATATTAAAATAATTAATAAGCAATACGAGCAAAAGTATCTTCAAAACTCATTGGTTTCATAAAAATTTCTATATATTATCTGGAGAGAAGTTCATAATTATCGCATAACATTTCTAATTATAAATCCATATTTAACAGCACCAACGTTTTCGTTTTTTTCTTCAAAAGAGAATTTACTTTTTGCCTGGTTAATTTTCAATGCCAATTTAATAAATACTTTTTTTGCACGTTATTATAAAAAAATAGTGTATGACAACCATAGACATATAATGAATGGACTGCGCATTGGAAAACCTAAAGCGATCCCCTCATGGGTCACGTGCTGGGGTAAGATTTACCCCAGCACGTGATCACGACCAGTTGGCGAGTTTTTTCACAACGACTTGAACATATGAGGCCGACATTCTAGTGGTATGAAAAAGAAGTTGAGAAAGGAACAAAGATAAATCGCTATTTCAATTCATTCACTGTTCAATTTAACAAACGTTCGACTTTTTAAATATCAATAACTCAAAAACTACGATTGCAAAAACAAGTTACTTTTTTGTCAATGTACTGAAAATAATCTAAAATATACCAAAAATATTTTACTTCTAAGCTGTGAATGTTCAGGCCATTTATTTAATTGACTTGGCCCAAAAAATTAATTAGAATTCTAACAACGTTGACTTAATCATGAAGATGAAAGATGATTCTTCAGTATAAAAGAACTTTTAGAATAAATTTCTTCTATAAAAAGTATAGATTATAAACAACCCAATTACTTAAAGTATGCAGAACTAAATAAATGTTACCTGTGAAGTGTGACAAATCCTTTTTTACGCCTCTCTTTGCATTTAAGAACTACACAAGAATTCGGCATCTTGTACGATTTTCTTAAAAGATTCCGCAATTAAAAATAGTTTTCTGCAAATGTAAAATAAAAAAATTACATAATTAAGAATAATCCAACATTGGACGAATTTAATCAAATATTTATGATTAAAGCCAGAAGAAAAAAATAAGAACTATGGGAGAAAAATCGTCTGCAAAAACTTTAAAAAAAACACCATGCGGCTGGATGCTATAAACCCACGTGACTTGGGAACATATGTGAGTCACCATTCAGGTTTGCCGGCCTACTCTTATCTGGTTTTTGGGTCTGGCGACAATTGGCATAGTTCTAACGAAACAGTAGCGATAAGTTGCCATATGTTGCAACCTTTCTCTTCTTGGCGATTTTCATGATTGGTACGCTTTTAGAAGCTGCTTGACAGAGAAATGAGCAGTCCATTCTATTTATGTCTATGATGACAACACGTCGAAAATAGCATTTTTTTTAAAGTCCTGAATTTATTTAAAGTTATAATTTATTCAACTTGTTTAAAAAAAATCCTTACTTTTCACACTAGTTGCATAAGAGTTATTTATGCAACAAGTGTGAAAAGTAACACTTTTTAAAACTAGTGGATTTTATTTCACGAGCGAGGTACGAGCGAGTGAAATGATGACACGTGTTTTAAAAAGTTTACTTTTCACACGTGTTTCATACACTATTTTTTATAATTACGTGAAAAAAATCAAATCTCATTGGTTCAAAAATAATTCACGTGCTAATTTTTTACGTAAAGACGGCATCGATAAATCTCTGGAACTACAAAAGGCACACTTATTTTTTAGGTCAAAGTCAAACATTTGAACATGGATACTGATTCAAAAATAAATAAATAATAAAATTCACGCGCATAATATTTATAAATAAAGCAGATCAATAAATTTCAGGATTTTATGAATATTATGAAATTGAAATGTTACTTGAAATGTTGGCATCTTATGAAAAGAGTGAAAAAAAGTACTTTTTTTCACTGCTTTTGGTTGAAAAAAAGTACTTTTTTATCACTGTTTCTAAAAAGTATAACTTTTCGCACGCGTCTGATACTAAAATTATAGTGTAAAAATCGGATTTTTTTCACGCAATTATAAAAATAACTATTTTTCACTCAAAAGCAGTCAAAAAATAACTTTTTTTCATTATTTTCATAAGATGCCAACATTTTAAGTAAATTTTATTTCATAATACTCATGTTAATAGTTAACATCGGAACCTTATAAATATAAATGATTATTTTCGGCACTGTAGTTATATTGGAACCATTATTTGTATTTCTGTCTCTTCTGGTAGCTAAAAACTGTTGTTTTTCAAAATTCGAATAAGAATCCATGTTCAAATGTGTGACTTTAAACTAAAAAAAATTAGTTTGCCTTTTGTAGTTCCAGATATTTATTGACCTGCTTTACGTAAAATATTATGCACGCAAACTGGATTTTGAGTGCATTTAGCAAAATATGAAAAAAATGCATTTTGATTTTAAATTTAAACGGAGTCAAAGGTTTTAACATTTTATAAAATATCGTCTACTTTGAATGTCGTCTGATTTTTATTGTAATAAACATAGGTAATTTAGCAGCGAACAGATGGTATAATTAAAACAAAGTTGCACCTGCTCTATAGGGATCGCAGTTCGCGTTAAAACAACATTGCACCGAACATTCAAAGCATCTGGTTTGTTTAAAAAAAATGAATTATGGGTACAAAAATCGTTTTAAAGCCATTTTACGTTTGATCTCTAAAGCTATCGAACGCATTTTTTGTAATGTCCTAAATTCCTAAATTATAAAGTAAACTCCTAAATTATAAAGAAGCAAGCGGAAAACTGAATTTTTGCTTGAAAGTGTGAATAGCAGCTCATACGGTAAATACAAATTTAATCAAGATATTGCTTTGTTATGTAAAACTAAAATATTTTTATAATAATTGATGTAAAAATAAAGTAACAAAGTATAAAACGTTATAAGTTCTTAATATTTATTAAAATATCGATGACTTTAAAAAAGTACTATGCATCACGATTGTAAAAATAAATTGTTTAAACGATCATGTTCTACTGTTGTAGAAATGCTGTAAATTAAAGTAGCTTTCTTAAAATTGTTTAAACTCTTAATTGAAAAAGAGAAAGATAAACCTAAATAACCTTAGGATCTATATCTTGCCATACAACTTATTTTTACTTTTTTTAAATATCAAAGTTTGTTTATAAATTCGATTATTCTTATCTAAAAACTATTTAAAAATTTATTTTGCGAAAACTTACATCTTGCATTATTATCTTTTTTATATAAGTCTTTTAAATTTAATATTTACTTTAGTCACATGCATTTGTGTTTCTTTTACTTTCTTTTTGTATACTTTTTATTAAGTTGATTTGTCTTATTATTCTTCAAAGTATATTTAGTTTATAATTTCAGTGATAATGGTATTTTTTAAAAAATATTTTCAATTAAAAACTTATTCATCTAACATTAAGCAAGAAGTTCTAAAACAACTTATAAATACAAATACAAATACAAAAATTGTCGACCAACAACAGGCCAGAGGCCCAGCAAGGTTGGTCCAAAATAAATCTAATACATTACCAGTTTCCAATGTCCGTCAAGTTTCTTCTTAAAATCTTCTACTCTCTTCGAATGCACAACATAATCTGGTAAAGCATTCCACTCATTGACAACTCTATTGTAAAAATATTGTTTTCTTACCTCCCTTCTAAAGCTCGATTTATTCAATTTCTGATCATGACCTCTGGTCCGGCTATTTAAAGTAAAATCAAAGCCCTCCATGTCTCCCTGTTTTATGAACTTGAATAACTGTATTAAATCACCCCTAGCTCTCCTGTTTTCCAGGGAATACATGTTTAAAGATCTTAATCTGTTATCATAATCAATACCAGATAGACCCTTAATCATTTTTGTAGCCCTATGCTGAACTTTTTCAAGCAACTCTATATCTTTTCTGAGGAAGGGAGACCAAAACTGAACAGAATATTCCAGATGTGGCCTTACCAATCCCCTATACAATGGCAAAATAATCTCCTTAGATTTAGAAGTGATACTTTTTCTAATCTATCCCAACATTCAATTGGCTTTCTTACTTGCCTCAACACACTGCTTACTCATTTTGAAATCATTACTCACCAAAACTCCTAAATCTCTAACGAACTCACGATCTTGGATACTTTCTCCCTGTAAAACATAAGAATGATTAACATTGTTCTTACCCAAATGCAAGGTTTGACATTCGTTAACACTGAACGACATGGCCCAGCGTGAAACCCATTCAGTAATTTTCGTAAGATCATTTTGTAACTGCTCGATATGCTCAACAGAATTTACTGTACTCGTCACTTTTAATTCATCTGCAAAAATACTTAACTTGCTATTCAACCCCCAGCTGATATCATCAATAAACATAATAAATAAAATTGGTCCTAGTACAGAGCTTTGAGGCACTCCACTTACAACCTCATTCCAATCAGAGTACTTACCATTAATGTGAACCCTTTGTTTTCTATTGGTCAACCAATTTTTAATCCAACGGACCACAGCAGTCCCTAACCCAAATCTTTTCAACTTAAATAACAAAGCTTCATGAGGAACTTTATCAAAAGCCTTTTGGAAATCGATGTAAATAACATCAACCATATTGCCTTTAGGTAAGGTAAGGTAAGGTAATCGTTTCCGGCTGTCTATTTCTAGCCTCCTTCAGGAGCTTTAACACAGCCAATAACGCCTCGTAATTTAGAACCCTGGTCAAGTGACGAGGTCGACACCTGAGCGGGCACCCAACGGAACTTCGAGCGACATCGTACGCTAACGCCGTCGGGACTTTGGACTCCACAGATTTAACGAGCACGTCTGTCCCTGTGTACTCGGGCCCATCCGTGATGAGGATTTTTTCTACTATTTCCAGCACGGATCCGATTTATAGGATGACTGGCAGTAGGTGGGATTCGAACCCCCGCACTCCTGAGAAGGTTGAATCTCTAGGCTGATGCCTTAACCACTCGGCCACGGACGCATATTGCCTTTATCAATCTCTTCTGTAACAGTATCATAAAATTTTAAAAGATTAGTTGTACAAGACCTACCTTTTCTAAAGCCATATATTATATAACCTACTTTCTTTTAACTTAAATACTCAAAGAAATCCTTATAGTAGGGACAGACGGTTGAACAAAAAGTAAGATAGGTGACTGATATCTTAAAAAAAACTAGGGATTTGTAACACTATATATAAATACGCTCATTTAAAAGTTATATATTCCTTACAAAGTATTTTCAATAAATTTTAAACCTAAAAAGTTCTATGGCAGCTACTCCTTGCACATGCACAATATTGTAGAAAACTTTATTTTGTTATTTTGTCGTCTGACTAGTACAGGAAACACGTGTATCAAATTTGAAGTCTGTATCTATTTTCGTTGTTCAGCAATACCTTTAAAACCAAAAAACGTTTATAGCAGCTCTACTTGCGCATGCGCAATTTTCTCAAAAACCTATTATGACGTCAAACAGGAACTAGGAACTCGTGTACTAAATTTGAAGTCCGTAGCTCTTTTATTTCGAACTGTTAAGTAGTTTCAGACAGACAGATGTATCAATGTAAAAAAAAACCAATTTTTTAGAATGAGCACCCTCCAAAACGTGTAGAAAGCACAAAACCTTCATTTTGGATTATTGACCCCATCGCAATAGTTTTATTACCTTATATTTTATATTAGATAATTGAAAGTAATAACTTTAAAAATTCGACGGGTACAAAGAAGGTGGTTGGGGGGGGGGGGGGGTAGTAAGACGTACGGACAAAAACAAAATAACATTCGTACAGGAAGGTGGCCAAACACTATACTTTGTAGTCACCTAATTTTTTACTTTCGAACCAAAAAAAGAATTTTCAAAATCAGGCACTTTGGATCGATAATTAAAAGGGATATGGACGGACGGACAAAATGATGGACGGGCAGGCAAACGATTAAAAAGTATAAAAGAGATCTGTGAAGTCCTATCTTCCAAACAGAAAAAAAAAATTTTAAAATCGGAAGGTTAGTACAGAAATTATGAAACGGGTATGAACCATAATTACCTCAAAAATGTCACTTTGCACGTTCTTCCACTAAACGACTGCTAAAATCTGAAGCACTTCGAAGGAAGAACGTCCCAAGTGCATGAGGTGTCAAGCGCGTTTTGTAAATTTCGTGTTATTACGTAAATTACGGTTAAGCCAAAAGCCACCAAGCATTTTAAAGAACCAAACTAAAATATCATGCAAAAAAACTTTGATTTTGTGAATGACAGAAAAGAAAGGTCGCAAACTAAAAACTTTGAAGCTCATTATCTCGTTTTCACCTTTTTATCACTTAGCACGTTCTTCCACTAAGCTCTTCAATTTAGAAACTCAAATAGTTTAAAATAATGTTTCGTATTTTATCAAACAAAAAATAGCGGACACCCATATAATTCTTTATTTTCATAAAAAAAAATATGTAAATTTTATTATTTTACGTGGTATATCCCGTAATTATTCGTATTTGAAAAATAATAATAAATTAAAAATCTTATATGAACAAAGATCTTATAGAAATAAAATATGAACTTTAGGCAAATGTTAGCATCATCAACTTCAATATTTATCATACTTTATCACTAAAAAAAAGGGTCATTCATTGCGAGATGTATTTTGTTTAGCCTTTTCACTCCCAATGATTCCATTTGGAAACATCAAACTTGGGATTTTTTTCTCCCTAAGTTAACCTCTCACTTATTTCAAATAAATTTTATTAAATTCTACATACATTTTTCTATAAAGTTATATAGTTTTTGTATCGTTAGAGAAAGAAACATGTCGTTTGAAGAATAAAATAATGTGTATTATAGTTAGATGAAAAACATAGTAAAATTGAAATTTATTCTGACCAATTCATTAAAAAAACCAATTTCATTAAATAAATTGGCCCGGAATTCCTTATGCTAACATTTTTAAATGTTTAAAAATTTAATTTAACTATTTTTAACAAATAAATATTCGAAAATAGGTATTTATGCAACTAGTGTGAAAAGTAAGGCTTTTTTTAAACGAGTTGAATAAATTATTTTACGAGTTTAAAAAAGGCTGTTTTCGACTTGTTGTCATACACTTTTAGCTTCCACACTACGTTTATAACGTAAAAAGTGGAAGGTTTTATAATCGTTCAGTCCATCTGTCTGTCTGTCGCCCACTTTCACAGAAAGAACCACAAGTCCCACAGACAAGTGGGATACGTCATTTTGAAGCAAAAAGTCATTAAGCTACATTCCAAATTTCATTTAAAAAATTTAAATTAGAAGTTTATTTAAAATTTAAATAACTAAAAATTTAATCTACATTGAAACAACATGCAAATTCCATTTTTATTCAATATCTTCACTGTTGCCATTTCGTTAAACGTACGAGAAACTTTATTAAAAATAAAAACAAAAACTTTGAAAGAATATTTATTTATGTGATATAATTCAGTTTGGATTGTTGTAATATTACAATAGAGTTCTTTTGATGGTTCATTATATATGTATGAAGAAAGATGCATAGAGAATTCTAACTTGGCATAAAAAATATGCAAAGTTAATTATATATTTACGGGACTATACGGGCTAATTATATATTTTTTGAACTGTAAATTAATTTAACAAACTATAAATAAGTGAATTTTAGAAAGAAATGTAAATGGCAAATTGTTGCGACACAAAAATATTTATTAAAAATATTGCATCATAATTCTTCGAACTTCAAACAAATTTAGCAAACGATAAAGTCTAATTATTAAATCTGAGAAAGAAGATTAATGAAAATAATTAATTTTGCGTTTAAAAGTTTGAATTACAAATAGCTAATAAAGGCTCTGTTTGTTATTAGAATTAAATCATCATTGCCATTCACAACAATCGCCCGAGAAACTTAATTCTTTTAGACAATAAATTAAAATAAATGTATTTTTGCGACATCGATCAGTTTGAAATGGCGTCAAATATATTTCACTACGAGATTCTTTTATGTTGATATGAAATATTTTCATTCTATTTAAAAGCGAGGAAAATTACATATTTATTCTTTGAAATATAAATCAATTTTTGCAAACGATAAGTAATAATTATTGAATTTTCGAAATAAAATAAATATAACTAGCCAAATTTAACATGTAAATGTTTAATATAGAATTAATGCTGTGTTTGGCGCCTTTTTACCTGTTTAACACAACTTTTGTGTGGAAGCGGGTTAAGTGACAGATTCTGTTACAAACCTACTTGTTTTTTTTTATAATAACGTACAAAAAAAAGTATTTATTAAATTGGCATTGAAAATTAACCAGGCAAAAAGTAAATTCTCTTTTGAAGAAAAAAAAACGAAAACGCTGGGGCTATTAAATATGGATTTAAAATGGGCTTGTTCCAACACTTTGTCAAAGAAAACAAAAAACCAATGAAATCGCAGTATAGAGAGCGTGACGTTATAAGAAATATTCCCATTAGAAATGTTATGCGATAATTATTAGAAGCTTAATTCTATTTGCAATGAAAAGATAATGTTGTCTTGTTTTGCCGAAAGATCGCAGAAAGTAAAGTCTTCGACACTTTGGACCGAATACTCGGTACTGAGCGCTTCACTACTGGTGAAAGAAAACGTCGCGTCGATGTTAAAAGTATCCTAAACTTTCGGCGTTTCTTAAAAAGAACTCTGTGGGTTATCGAGCAAGAAAATCTAAAGTTTTCAGCGAAGATGATATTTCAAAATTTATGAATGATGCTCCAGATGACACATTTTCTATTGATGACAGTTGCGCTTTTCGGAATGTACGGCGCTTGTCGCCACGAAGAAATTTGTTAAATGACGATTGACGATATCAATGACCACGGTAAAATGTGGATTGTAAATATAAGCACCAGTAAAACAGACAAACCAAACACAGACAATACAAATGCAGTTGACATTTGTAAAAAGTATGCGTCTCTACGAAACTCCTAAACACCACATAAACGTTTCTTAGTTTGGTAAAGGGAAATGTTCAGTACAGACAGTAGGAATCAATAGTATTGGTAAAATACCAAAAGGAAATTGTTATGATCTGAACACTTACACGAACGAAGTCGGTAGTAAAAAGAAAATAAGAACAATAGCTTGAACACCAGTAATTTTGTAACAACTAAAGAACTAAACTTATAACTCCATGTTCTCTTTATACATTTATTTCTCCCTGAACTCATTAAAAGATGTTTTCTAACAAATTTGTCCTTCTTTTTGAGTATGTGTTACTGGCGACGAGGCGGTTTGCCCACGATTCTATAGTAAAGAAGCATCTACAGGTTTAATTTGAACGATGTTTCTTCAAGTCAAGATGACTACTAAGGGCGACTTTAACGACTAGCGTGTTAGCCAAGTTTCTGTTGCCAGAAGGACACCTAGACACTATGTTCGTATTCCCGATTGCTGGAATGGGTTTTGTCACACATAAGGGTTTTTTTAAGAATTAGTTACTTTTCTGTATTTTAATTGCTTTTAAGTAGTTCGATTTAGAATTCCATATTGTCAATTTTAAAACTGTTTTAAAATGGCAGAGCAGGCAACTACGGTGTAATATTTTGGTTCCGTCGGAACTATTTCAGAATTCGATGTTTCTAAACCGCAAAATATTGAGTTGTATTTAGAAAAACTAGCTTTTTTTCGGAAGCAAACAATGTTCGTGATAATTCTAAAAAACGCGCTACGCTGTTAGCAGTGTGTGGTATGAAAACACTTAGTGTTATTCGTAATCTTGTTGTTCCGAATAAACTTATTGATGTTTGTATAAGACTATAATAGAGAAACTTAAAACTCATTTTTCCCCTAAATCGAATGAAATTTTTAAATGATTCAAATTTCATAAACGAGTACAAGAAAGGAATGAACCGTTTAATACGTATGTTGCTGAACTTAGGAAATTAGCGGACGGGTGTAACTTCGAGAGTACTTTATCAAATGTGATAAGAGATCAAATTGTGTGCGGTATAAATTACGAAGAAGTTTAAAGACGTTAACTCTCCGAGTCAACGTTAACCCTTGACATGGCTGTTTCAATGGCTTTGGCCACTGAATCTGCTGCTGCTCGGTCGATTTAGCACAGGCGTACATACAACTACAAGTTGAGAAAAAATCAGCTGAATCCCAAACAATTATTACCCATAAAGGCGCGTACAAGGTAAAAGCGTCTCCAATTTGGGATAAAAGTTGCTCCTGCAATTTTCCAAAATCTGGTCGAGAACTTGTTTCAGAATGTGTAGGGAGTATAGTTCCCTATTTTGATGATTTGTTAATTGTGGCAAATTCAACTGAAGAGCTAGTTTCACGATTAGAAAAGTTTTGGCTAAATTAAGGGAGTACGGGTTGAAAGCCAATCGAGACAAATGTCTTTTTGGAGTTCGTGAAGTTGACTTCTTGGGGTACCGGATAGATAGGAAAGGGGTTCACCCATCTAGGTCAAAAGTAACCGCGATTCAAGAGTTCCCTGTGCCCGAGAATAAAACGCATCTACAAGCGTTTTTGGGGTTGTTGAATTTTTATAAAGGATTCTTGAAGGATAAGCCAACAGTAGCAGAAGTTCTTCATCGACTACTTGATCAAAACTATGAGTGGAAATGGACAAAAAAGCATGACGAGGCTTTTAAAACCCTAAAAAATCTACTCAGTTCAGACAGTGTTTTGGTCCCTTTTGACGAAAAACTACCAATAGTACTTACCTGTGACGCGTCTCCTTTTGGATAAGAGGCCGTTTTGAGTCATAGTCTTCCGGATGGGAAAGAATCACAATTGCGTTTGCTTCTTGTACTTTAACGTCGGCCGAACGAAATTACGCAGAGTTAGATAAGGAAGCGTTGGGAATTGTGTTTGGAGTAAAGAAATTTCATCATTTCCTATTCGGTCATAAATTAACCATTATTACGGATCACCAACCGATTTTAGGAATTTTCAGTAATACCTACCAAAGAGATAATGTCCTCTGGAATGCTGAGGTGGTGTTTACTTCTAAACGCGTACGACTATTCGAATGTTCACAAACCAGGGGAAAAGATTCAAAATGCTAACGCGTTAAGTAGGTTACCCATGAAAAGTCAGGATTTTGAAGCTCCGTCTCCTCTTGAAGTTCTCTTTGCTGAGGAACTAGAGGACTCGCCACTTTATGTTGCGGAAATTGCAAAAATGACATTGCGTGAACAAATACTCTTTAGAATCCTAAATTTCGTTTTGAGGGGTTGGCCCATAAAACCACCCGATTCAGAATTCCAAACATATTTTTCTAAAAAGAACAAGCTATCAGTTCACAGGAACTGTTTGCTTTGGGGAAATAAGGTGATAATTCCAGCATCGGGAAGGTTCCGTGTCCTAAAGGCTTTACACCTTGGTCATCCTCGAATCGAGAGAATGAAAATGCTTGCCAGATCCTACGTATGGTGGTCAGGCATCTGGACCTTGACATCGACTTTTTTGTCAAGAACTACACACTCTGTGAATCGGTTCGTCACTTGCCTCCATCACGAGCCCCTGTGCACCCTTGGGAAATCACGAGTTGTCATTGGTCCCGTCTGCACATCGACTTTGCGGGACCATTCCAGGGTCAAGACTTCTTCATACACGTCGATTCTTTCTCCTAATGGGTGAAGTGAAACGAATGCCTTCTACGACGGTTAGTGCGACCATTAATGCTCTTCGAGAAATCTTCGTTACTCATGGTCTTCCAGAGATAGTAGTCTCCGACAATAGGCCTCAGTTCACCTCTTCAGAGTTCAAGTCTTTCCTCGAACAAAACGCCATTCGCCAGGTTTTGATCGCTCCTAGACGACCAGCTGCCAATGGCCAAGCAGAAAGAACTGTCCAAACAGTTAAAGACTCCCTGCGTCGGATAATTCAAGGATTTTGGAAGAAACGATTGGCAAATTTTCTTCTTCAGCAGCACTGCACGCCAACCACATCTACGGGAACCAGTCGTGCAGAGCTGTTGATGGTAGGAGGGTTCGCACGATTTTGGATAGCCTCCATCCGAATCTAACAGAAGAACGGAGAACAAAGCAGGGTCTATCGCCAGGGTTGTGAAGATCGTGGCTTACGACACTTTCTAGAGAACGACTTCGTCTTGCTGATAAACTACAATCCTACTGTTACGGATGAACTATTTTCTCCGACAAGTCCTCCAGATCCGATGCGTCCTACAGAGCAACAGTCCGGTCATGCAGCGCATAGTTCCAATGAGGAGCCTAAGAGATCCAACACTCATCTTTCGGACTTAGCTTCTCAACTACCTAGACAATCCTACAACTTACGACCGCGGAAACCTCAACGTTGATGGGGAGGAGTGTTATGGTCTGAACACTTACACGAACGACGTCAGTAGTAAAAAGACAGTAAGAGCAATAGCTTGAACACCAGTAATTTTGTAACCACTAAACTTATAACTCCATGTTCTCTTTATACATTTAGTTCTCCCTGGTATTCGTATTCATTCCGTATTCTGAACTCATTAAAAGATGTTGTTCTAACAAGTCCGTCCTCCATATTTTTGAGTATGTGTTAGAAATGGCCAGTTTTCTGCAATTATTGATGATGCTCATTGTTACACAGGTCATTGCTTTCGACTCTCACTGCTACTCTTCTGGTAAACAAAGGCGGATACATCACCAGTCTAAAAGGGCATGGCGGATGGAAATCCTCTTCTTTCGCTGAAGGTTACATGGGGGACTCTGTTACTACTAAAGTGGCAGTAGCTAATTTACTTACCGGAAAGCCCCTACTTCCACTTTAACGATCAGGTGTGAAAATCAAAATGCTGTTCAGTTGTCCTTAGAAGGACGGCTTTCCGGAATGCCTCCAAATGTTAACATAAATAACTACACAGTGGCTCAAATGTAACTATTAATATGAATGTAACATAAAAATATATTGTTTGCGTGATATTCGTGTCATTACTCTTGTGTAATTTAAGGGGACGCGGTACCCCAGAACTAAATGCAGTATTTTTATAGCTAGCATCCAAATTAAACTATTTTTACAAAGAACTAACATTCAATAATCATATACGTAAAAATAATAAATATTGAAACTTAAGTTTTTTTAAAAAATTTAAAAATTAAAAAAAAATTAACGTTTTTTTTCTTCAAAATGCTACTCCTTCTACAATTTAAAGAATTATTTTATGGATTTTTTGCAAAATGTTCCCACAACATCTTTTAATAAAAGTGGGTATGGATATTGAGCTAACAGTTAAACAAGAACAGTTATGTAGCTTTATGTACAAAAACTGCCCAAAAATATTTTTTTTTGTGAATTTTCAACTTCACAATTTTTTTTAAAAATAACTACTCACACTAGTCCTTATCCCATACCAACTTTTGTTAATGGTATATGCCTCAATACAGAAAAAAAATTCTGGAGATCTACATTAATTTACCTAAAAGCCTTAGGGTTTTAACCATTCACAAGCCGAAAAAAATTAAAAATTCAAAAAACCGACATAAAATTTCATAAACCATTTTACAAAACCACTATATTATTTTCAATAAACCTCTACCATTATAAAGGATTCCTTCTTTTTTTGCAATATCCTTAGCTCACAGCATTCGAGCGTGTTTAATTATTTTCTGGGCAGCCCTAAATTTCGGGTACCGCGTCCCTCAAATTCCTTTAATGGACAATTACAGCGTTTTCCACAAACATATTTATTCGATTAAGCATATTAAAAAACCTCTAAAACTCAAGTATTTCTGGTTTTAAAGATGTATTTATTTTTAAATTCATTTTTAAAGTTAATGATACGTCACTCCTGTTAAACCTCTCTTAGCATAACAGATGACGTCACGGTTGGCTTTTTTTTGTTCTTGTCGTGTTATTTCGTATCCCGTTTCACTGTATCCGTTTGAAACTGTGAAACGTGCTTTCACCCTTATCAAACTCTTAAAAAAGCTATGCTATTTTACAGAAACATGTCATGTTCATTCCAGTTAATTTCTTTAAACGTTGAACGATTTCACTCGACTATTCCGATCAGATCCAACAGTCAATAGTTCTGCAATAGCTCATACGCGCTCTAGTGTGTGTATTTTAACTTACAACCAAACTTGGAACAAGCTGTTTAACTTCCTTGATATGAACTGGTTACAAATAATATTGTCTTCTTCTTTTAATGAGGTTTCGCAGAAATTGTAAGGTTTACTATTTTATAAAGTGTATTACAGCATAGATCGAAACATCGCCAAAAACATAACAGTTGACGTCAGAGCTTTTTTCAGTGACGTACATTTTCGGCAAATTTCAAATGCATTTTTTGTTGAAATTAAACATATTTGTGAATATTTAACCTTACATTCGGAATCTGCAGCTTCTAATGTACTAGAAAAACACATATATTATGAATTTCGCGTTTCATGCAACTTGTCCATTAATAATTCATGTGAAATAGTTTCTAAAAATATAACTAGTTGGCTAAAAAACGATCATCAAATAATTTTCACCAATTTAAAAAGGAAATTATCGCGTGTTTTTAATGAAACCATTGAGTTTTGAAGATACTTTTGCTCGTATTTCTTATTAATTATTTTATTATCACGTTCAAATGATTTGAACGTGATTATTTTAAAATCACGTGCAAAAAGTATTTCTTAGATTGGCATTGGAAATAAGACGCCAAATAAAGAATCACGTTCAAATAAAGAATTTACACCAATCACAAAGCCGCCGAATAAAATATCACGCTCAAATAAAGAATTTCAAACCAATCAGATGCTCTTATTTACTTTGTCGCACTAGTGCGTAAAAGTAACGTTAAAAGCATCAAATTTCCGTTAAAAGCATAACTTTTTTCATGATTATTGATTTGTAAAAGTTAGTTTTTTTTGCACGATATTATAAAAAAGTACTTTTTTTCACTGTTTCAAAAAAGTAACTAAAAATCCGACATTTACATTATAATATTAGTATCAGACGATACTAATATTATAATGTAAATGTCGGATTTTTTTCACGCATTTATAAAAAGTAAATTTGAAACACGATTTCGTTAAAAGCATTACCATTTTTGCCACGATTATGGATTTGAAAAGTTATTTTTTTTTTTTGCTCGATATTATAAAAAAATTATTGTTATAATATATTCAAATTACGATTTAAATTTTTTTCTTAAATTTTAGATTAAAAAATTCAGATCTTTTCCTCTACTTTTTACTATTTCATTCTGGATACATAATGAGTCTATTTTACAAATTTAAGATTTTTTGAATAAAAAATAATAAATAAAAATTTTAGATTTTTTGAATATAAAATAAAAATTTGAGACTAAAAGGGTAAGAAAAACATGCATTTTTTTAAAATTAATTTTTAAGGTTGCAATTGAGGCTATTGAAGCCATTCGCACAGTAGCCTCCCTGCATCAAGAAGAAACATTTTTCTCAAAATTCCAAAACCATCTTTTGAGACCACATAAGTAAGTAATTGTACTAGTTTGTGATTGTATATTTAATATAGTTTAGCATTGCAGGGGTACAGGGTTGCGCAAATAAAAGTGGCCATGGCATGGAGCTACGAATGCAGGGAGATGCTTGGCCCCCCGAGAAAAATTAGTATTAAAACCGCCTAAAAGCCTCCTAGTCGAATTCATAAACTATTCAAGCATTCAATGGTTTCACTTGGCAAACCTGTTTTTTCGTTGGTTGGTTTGGTTGTTACTAGACTAGAGATGCACATGCACTATTGGCGAGTTCAGATCTTGCGAGCTGTGTAAGTGTGCATTGATCAGATTAGAGCACATATGAAGATGGCTGAGTAACCAGT
This sequence comes from Oedothorax gibbosus, assembly GCA_019343175.1. Taxonomy (NCBI): domain Eukaryota; kingdom Metazoa; phylum Arthropoda; class Arachnida; order Araneae; family Linyphiidae; genus Oedothorax; species Oedothorax gibbosus. The sequence continues at coordinate 26,467 of JAFNEN010002277.1, forward strand.
AGTAAATAATTGGCCAAAACCTATTTGGACTTAATATTGAAGCGATCAATGGCTTCACATGGCAAACCTGTTTTTGCATTGGCTTTTGACTTGGCAGCATTTCCCGTCTCATTCCTACTTCTAAGCGGGCTACTTTTATTGGCGCTACCCTGTATTAGCAAAATAAAGTTTTCAAATAAAAATTAACAGAATATTACTTTTAAAATTAAAAGATAGAATATGTGTGTGTTAAAAAATTGAATTATACTTTTTTTAATAAAAAATGTTGTCACTGAAAAATGTGGATGCAATACGATTAGTGCCATGGAAGATTTTTTATCACTTTCGCTGCGCCAATGTTTGTTGCCACATAGTGTGTCATACAAATAGCATTTACGAATCCTTAGTTCTTGATGCCTCAATATCATCCTCAGTAAAATGCTAAGTGTGATGATCAATAGTTTTTATATCAAACATTCAATTTGAACAAGAAGTTCTAAAAGAACTAAAATAGCCTACTTTCCTAAAATAGCCTAATACTTGAATACTTTGAAATCTTAAACAAGTAGGTTTGTAGCAGTTAATGGCATCTACAACTGCTTCAGCACAAGATTTATATGTACATTAAAAAAAAACTCGCCAAGCATAGCATCCAGTTGTAATTTAAAGTTCCAAAGCGAAATCAACTATTTTCGCAAATTCAATATTATTATTTATCGTCTGCTTATAATTTATTTGTAGTTTAAAGAGTAATTAAATATTTATTAATAACAAAAAACCTGAACATACTGCAGAACTGCACTAAAAAAATAACAAATGCAAATTAAAACAAAGCAGAATATTATGCAAAAATATGCCTTGCTGCTTTCTTAATAAATAATTAATGAAAAAATCAAAAATTACATTGTGCTTCATTGTATGACGTCATTCCAAACTGATTTATGACAGCAATAAATTTTGCTTTAAATATTATTTATAAATAAAGTTTCCTCGTGTCATATTGCTGATGCGGCAACAGGGATTTAAATGACTTGAAATTAAATTACAATACTAGTTAAATGTGGAATTCACCGATAGACAGTAGACAGATGTTCGTCCTGATGTACAAACAGACGAACAAATAGTATGAAAGTTGGGATTTTCGACATTTCTAACCAAAAAATGAATTTTTAACATCCAACCGATAGAACCGATTTCGAAAGGAAGGTATGAACGGACGGACATCTTCAGCATGTCAAAACCTATTTGTTTTAGGGGGCCCGTGTGGCCTAGTGGGCTTGATCGCAGCCCATTACACTAACGGTCTGCGCACTGTACAAGGTGCGGGTTCGATTCTCGCCGTCGCCCTAGGTGCATTCTTTCTCTCCCGGTGTCAGTAAAAATTCTGTCTGTGTTTGTCTTACTTGACAAAGGTTTGTAAGGGGGGCTCTGATCAAGCACACAAACCGGAAAAATACATATGCCAACCTACCTACTTTTTCAATTTTTTTTAATTATCTCGAATTAAAATAAGAAAAGTAGGCTAAAAATATTAAAACTACTTAAAGAAAAGCAAAAAATGAAGATAAATGTATTGAACTAAAAATAATATATTACTTGAATTTGTTATTTTGTATTTTTTATGATGGGACAAACATTAAAAGTTCCATCGACTTCAAAGCTGCAATGTATGATAAAATAGTACGTTTGTACTTCCTCTCTCATTATATACGTATATATGTGTGTATGTATGCAATGTATTTATTACTTACATAACACATTAAAAAATTCCAGGAAATCAAGAACTCAATCTCATGTTAGAGGGATTACATTCGGCTTTGCACAAGGGCTCACAGCTTTTTTAAACGCAGCAGCTCTGTATTATGGAAGTCGGTTAGTTGCAGGGAAAGAGATACATTATGCAGATCTCCTGAAGTATACACTTTAAGTTCCTTTAAAAGCAATAAGAATAGTTGCATAAGTTTTAGCGATTTTGAATTAAAATAAATAAAAGGCATATCACACGGACGCTTATTCTTTCAACCCGACCCTCAACTCAACTCGATCTTTAACTTGAAACTATCTTCAACTTTTATCTCAATTTCGACTTCTCCCAGTTGGACATAGGGTTGACATCGTTGAATTAACGGTTGATCATTACCGATCTGACATTTGGAAACTTCAAAACCTTTCCCAGTAAGAAATAAACCCAAAATTTATTGATTATATTAGGATTTATACCAAAAAAAATCGTTACTAAGTAAGAAAATATAGTGTAAGAATTTTTTTTTTAAATAACGAATAAAAATCAGTCGGGATACAAATTAACCATTTTAGTAATATTTAGCTATTAGTAGTTTGAATGGAAAGTGTACGAAATTTTTTCGGATGGCAACATCGGCTTTTTATCAATTTCATTTTTATATCTGATCGGAAATACATCGGTAACATTGCTCGAGGATCGTTCAAGCAGACATAGCCGATCAATTATCGATGTAATGGGTAATTTTTAATAGAATTCCGGTATTTGAAATCTTTTCGGCTCAAAGGCGGAATATGATTTTTTTTAACAACACAAAAAAAAATGTTACTATGGTTATAAATACCGCTTTGGACTTGGTTAATAAAACCATATATTATAGGTATAATCACACTTTATTCATAATTAAAGTTAGAACTTGTTGATGATAACAAGATGATACTTTATTTAAATATATTTAGAGTTTTGCAGGGCATTACGGCGGCAGCTAGGCAGGTTGGATTTGCATTTGCTTTATCTCCTGATTATCAGAAGGCAAAAGCTGCAGCCGAAAGTATATTCCAGCTTCTTGATATAAAGCCTAAAATAGATGTATTTTCTAAAGAGGGTAAAATATTAGTAAGTAAATCAATATCTTTATGTGTAAAATTCCGTTTACGCTATATAAGGTGACCCGGGGTAATTATTGGTATATCTGTCGGGTACCATTGATGAAATTTAAGATTTCCTGTGTTGAAATTTAAGATTTAATATGTACAAAAATTAACCCGTCAATCGGGGTAATTATTGGACACAGTGGGGTAAATATTGGACAGTATTTTTAATCTGTTCTTAACATAATTAATCTGTTATGAACATTGACTAGCTACAAGGTTAAATTGTGGACCAGGGTGTGTACTATAGATACCGTGTACGGGGTAATTATTGAATCCATTGGTTGCCATCCTATTACCTAAAATTGCAATGAAAATCTTGATTTGAATTTTATGGTTCAAATAACTAAAATGTATATTTTTGTATCTTAAGAAAGATGGTCATTCCCATAGATCTATGCATTAGTTTTGACATTGCACCTTCTTTGAAAGCATTGCTTTGCCATGTAAGCTTTTTTTTCACCACATATGAAAATCGTCAGAACATGAACATGAAACAAATTCGAAAAGAAATATCAACCGGTACCATTTTACAATTATTTGATAAAGTTTAAAAATAATGTCGCCACTTCTAAAGAATGTTTTGGAGCATTTTAAAATTTAAAAATAAATAACTAAATAACCATATGCTATTTGTTTTATTTTGGTGTTATGAAGATTCATATACTTGGCAAACAAATGCTTACATAACAAAACAATATACTTTTGCAGAAGTTGTATTTGAAACCTAATGCATGGTCTCTATGGGACTGTGTGTGTGGCTATCCCTCTCACAAATCTATAATGAAAAAAGAAAACCCTACTATAGTTAAGTTTACCGTCTATTTAAAGAATGAATATATTCAAAGTATGTTGGAAAAAATAAAAATACCGATATCACAGAATCATAATGGGAACTTAATAGATCATACCGGAAATAGCAAAAACATACCGGAAATTTAAACTGTGGAAAAAAAATTCAAATCGACATATTTAATCAAAAATTTCCGGTATGGAATACAGGAAATTTTCGAAACCATACCGGAAACTTTTGAAACTAGTATCACACAGTACAGTAAATTTTAAAACTGGTATAAGATCATACTAGTAATTTTTAAGCTAATATTACATATAATCGGTAATTAAAAAAACACAAAAAAAACATACAGGAATTTTTTATCTGTGTGACACGATAATGGAAAATTTAAAAACCAGTGTGCGAGCATACCGGTCTTGTATATGTTTTTACACTAGAAATTGTAAATCAGTATTTTGTCTTATATAGCAATTTATATACACATTTTCAGTTCATTATTATTTTAATTCAGGAAAAAGTAAATGGTGATGTTAGGTTTGAGAAAGTAAGCTTTACCTATCCAAGTAGACCTAATGTAAACATTTTGGGAGGCCTCAACATGGAAATCGAGTCAGGAAAAACCGTCGCTCTGGTTGGAAGCAGTGGATGCGGAAAAAGTACTTGTGTGCAACTCATAGAAAGGTTTTATGATCCCCAGTCTGGATCTATAGTAAGTAGAATAAAAAAAAGCAAAAAATCTTTGTTTTATTTGAATAAGTAACATATATAAAATGAAGAAGCTTGTAAGGATTTTTGGGATTTAGAAAATTTTAATTACTTTGCGGGAAAAACGCAATTTTGCGTAGTTGACAACTTATATGGGTGTGCGCTTCGATGACTATCTCGGAAAAGTTATATACATCCACAACGAAAACCGGCGTTTAGTTGACTGACAGCACAGCGACTGAGCACTACAGGCCTTAATCCTTTGTGCCCAGTTGGCTTGTAGCCGAACC
>JAFNEN010002278.1:0-17282 GCA_019343175.1 Oedothorax gibbosus
AATTTCTATTTTTTTAGAACTTTCATTGCAAATGGCTAGAATTGGTTTTTTTAGAGAAAACAAAATTCCCGGGGCCCAAACGAGTGTTTAGGCTTTCAATGCTCCCTACAATACTGCCCTTTTTTTTGGATACTGATTTTTTTTATAGAGAAAACAAAATTGCCCGGGGCCCAAAAAAAGTAATCTCAACTTTCAAGTATATCATGTCCGTGCACGCAATGTAAACACGGTTCTAGTAAGCCCCGACTTGAGCATGCGCGTTAATACCCGTACACGTAATGCGTGAACGGTGCCCGTGCGCGTAGCCTCTGCCTAACAGAAAACCATCTACGTCCTACACTCTTAAAACGAGAAGTTTTAACTCAGTCTGAGTTAATTTCCACTCCTTTCTGGTGCCGAAAATGCACTTTCCCTATAGGAGTGGATTTCACTCTTTTGTGTTAACAAAGTAGTTCCGATTCCAAAATCGCTGAAGATTCCCGATTTTTGAATCGCGGAAGTTTGTCAATTTCAGTATCGCCGCATATATTTGAAACTTTTTTCTTATGTCAACAATTAAAAATGACTTACTTTGAGAAATTTTTAATGTTGACTTAGGTCGGTTAACAAAGAGTTCCGGATAAAGAGGAAAATCGAGGTTCTACTGTATTCAGTCAATCCAAATGTTTTTTATTTTTTTTTTGTTTAACAGTCTAAGACACTGCTGTTTTTTACATCGGCCTTATCGCCTTCAAAAAGATTTCATGGAGATTTGACGTGGATTTTTAAATTTAAAGTCTCTTATCCGTGATTTAGGCCGACTTATAAAAACATCCAATGATTAATGTAATGAAAAGGAAATAATGTATAAGCATTTTATTTTTGAAAAATAACTTAAGTTAAATAATGCACTTTACTGTAAAATTTTGGTGTAACGTTACTCCTTAAAACTGGAGTAAACTTGCTTTATGGAAATAGCAGCTACTGTTTTTACTTTCAATTACCTAATCTGAAATATAAGGTAATGAAAGTTTTGCGATGGGTCGAAAATCCAAAGTAGAGATTTTCTGTAAAGCTTGAGTTTGCGAGCGACAGTGAGCCACACTGTAGTAAAAAATGGGAAAGGAAACAGCACAGATGCTGTAAATAATTAATAGCACCTGCTGTAAATGGCGTTTAGAACTTTTTTTACTGTGATTGGAAGAGAATACGTTTAAAAGAATCGCCATCTGATGGAATCTTTCAGGAACAACATCAATAAGAAGTACAAGTGCAACCTGTATAATCTAATTTGGGTCATCCATTTATCCACTACGCCTGTTACGTCCCTATAAATTACCGCTTTTTGCAAATAAATCTTTATAACTGGTAGATATTAATTAAAAATTAAGGTATCACCACCGTATGAAGACAGATGTTGAGATGGTGTTTCAGCAATTAAATTATCTGGCTAAAAATTGTATTCGGGAAGATTATAATAATAATATTATTATTAATAATAATAATAATAAGATTTTTTATTTCATAAAAATATACAGACAAGAATTGAAGAAAATAAACAAATAAAATAGTAATAAAGTAGTCAGAACACCAAAGACTATATTGGATTATTAAGTAGGAATTTCATTAGCTTTGATTTTGCACTGGTTGTTACTTTATCAAAGTCAAGCGGCTCAGTGGCTGAAAGGTCTATCGCTTCCGCCTCATAAGCCCAAGATCGCGAGTTCGAGCCCCGGCGGAGTCGTCGGATTTTCTGGATGAGAAAATCTTGGGCACGCATATCATATGATTATGTGGCATGTAAAAGATCCCTGGAGTATCCGTTTGGGTTGGCATACTTTAACATCCACAGAGAGCTCAGATTCCTTGCAATCTGAGCGTCAAATATTGGTAGCAAGAGTCGCCTAGATGGAGCCACAAAAAAAATGTCTCTCAGTTCTTGGGAATATGCCGAGTCTGCAAAGGCTTGCCCGCCAAAATTGCAGCCCCATTGGAGGAAAAAAAATCATGTCCTACATTTTGAAGGGACTGTTATTTTTAATCATCGAAGTGATGGTGTTTATTGTTGCTGGAAATAGGCAGTATTTAATGACAGCACCATTTTACTCTATTTTGGATTCAGAAGTGGCGGATTTCTCCCCGGAGATATGGCACCTCACGACATTCAAGCACAAGCTCACACAGCAACCAAATTATCAAATACTTTCCCAAACTTCCTAGAAAGCAGACTTACATAGACAGAACGGCTAGATTTGACAACACCAATTATAAACTACCCCAACAAGAAATCCACGAAGGTAGGAGGTTAGGACCAGGTTCACAAAACGATAGTCATCGTTCCAAACAGCAATTTCAAGATGGTGAAATTGAAAACTTGCCCCTTATAAAGATGTATATATGGCTTTCAAATCAGTAGAAATTGAACTTTGCATACTATTGTTTTCTCTTATAAATAATAGTAGTCAACAAAGAAGAGTCTCTTTCGAAAAGAGTGGAGAGTCGAAAAGAGTCTCTTTCAGCACTCAACCAGAGCCATCAGTTTACTAATTGATGTCTACAATTAAAATCGGAAAACAGAACAAACCCACACCTAGTGAATTGGGAATCGATTGTCAATCGGAAATGAATGCAAGGAATCAAGCTTGTATTAAGAGTCGGAAGCGGTGAATCAACTGCGTACAGGATGTACATCACTTAACATAGTACAAAGTTTATCACTAGTGTTTAAGAAGTATATCAGTCAAGCGTTCAACAGTCTACAAGAAGTGTATCCCTTAACAGTCAATAAAAAGTGTACCACTGAAAAGTCTAAAAAAAGTGTACCACTTAACAGTCGACAAGAAATTTTTCACTTTACGCTTGACAAAATGTTTAGCCTCTAACCGTCTGCAAGAAGTGTTTTGCAGTCTTCAAAATAAGTGTGCAACCAGGATATCGGTTAAAAGTTTGCAAAAGTATTTCCTGGCATTCTACAACAACTTTCCCTTAAAAGTATGCAAATAAATATCACTTAGTTATACTACTTTACTTTATACAAAAGATTCGTTTATTTAAAATATCCGAAAATCTTTCACAGGTTATTTTGAAATATTTCCACTGCGTTAAACTCTATTACATGTTTCCAAGAAAAATTATTAATTTTCTATTAAAACTAGTTCTTATAACACAACACAACACAACATTATATAATATCTATATATATAAAAGAAAGTCGTGTTAGTTACACTATTTATAACTCAAGAACGGCTGAACTGATTTGGCTGAAAATTGGTGGGAAGGTATAGCTTAGAACCAGGAGGCTGGATACTTTTACATAGGATACTTTTTATTCGAACCCAAACGGGTGTATGAGTGCAAAAGGTGGGCCGATTTCCCCATAGGAATAGCATTGTAAGATTAGAATTTATACTTTTTATTTCAATTTAAAGAAATTTCAGCGCGTTCAGCGTAAACGATAATTAAGAAAAGAAAAAAAGAGCGCGTGGGTTTAATTTTCTGGATTTTTATTTGACTATCAGTATTTTATTTTATTTGTTGATTTTAAAACTTTGAATTTTTTTATGGTGGATTAGATTTCTTCAACTAGATTTTAATTATTATTCCGAATTTAATTTGATTGATATTTACAAATGGTAAGAAATGAAGATATGGAGGAATATATTCGGAATAAATAAGGAATTTGTACTTTATAAAACTTTTCCAACCATACAAGAGGATGAATGTCTGTTTTGCTTTCTGATGTTAAGATGGCTTAGTGGCCGATTGAATTTTGGCATTGGCGGCTTTGGGCGAAGTTGAAAATTTAACGTATTGTAGTTATTCCCATCCAGTTGTATGGGTTAGGGTTAGTTTGAATTATCGTCGCATTAAAGCTACACACGAGGGCTATTATAAACGGGAGTCGTAATTTAGAACCACAGTCAAGTTCGAGCCCACACGTGAGTAGGTACCCAATGCACCTTTTAAGGGCGACATCGTACGCAGCGTTGGGAATTTGAAGGATATTTAAAGTGCCCTTCCTCCACACGGGGTTTATTCGTCGGACATTTTTTGGCTGGACGGGCCGTTTATAGGTCGGCAGTTATTTTGGTGATGTCCGGACCTGAACCTGGGACCTACCGCATGCAAGACGAAAGTCTTTACCGACTGGGTCCCCAGCCCTATCGAGTTGTATGAAACATGAGTTGGAATGTTTTTACCACATTTGGGCAGTTTCGTTTTGCGCTAATCGTGAAATAGAAACAGGCCATTATATCATAGCTGTTCTGGCAATTTGAACAGGGGCTTATGGGAAAACCCTCAAACTACAGGAAGGGCCTGGGTAAAATCAACCCCTCATATCAGAATGGGAGGAGATTATAATATCCAGATGGAGTTGACCAGTGGAAAGGGGATCAATTGGTATAAAATAATAGTTTACATAAAAAAAACTACTAATTAGGGTTATTAAGGGTACACCCGTGCAACGCCGGGTTTATAATGCTAGTAATATGATATGATATATATATATATATATATATATATATATATATATATATATATATATATATATATATATATATATATATATATATATATATATATATATATATATATATATATATATATATATTATATATATATATATATATATATATATATATATATATATATATAAAATATATATATATATATATATATATATATATATATATATATATATATATATATATATATATATATATATATATATATATATATATATATATATATATCTACTGTGTTTCTACAGAAATGGCTTGAAATAGGGAAAAATAACTATAAATATTATGCCGCCTAAGGTAAAGATAAGTTGATTTTGATATACTCTAAGTGTTATATAAGATTCGTTATTAGTTTTTTAAAAAAACCAACAACTTTAGGATAGAATCAGTAAGTTTAAATTTTAACATGCATAATATTAGGGACGTTTAATGTTTGAAAATTTAAATTATAATTTCGATCGACTGAACTACCAAACACTATTGTTAATAAAAAAGGAAAAATTCAAATTGTAATTAAATATAGTTTCTAAGCGTTGATGGCTACCACAGTTTCCAATTTATTTACAAATGGATGTTAGTCGAGCAGCGAAATATTTTCGCAATAATAACCATTAATTTATAAGCATCAATTTATAATTATTTTATTTTAAAAGGATACTAAAGGCAGTTAACCTAAAGGACCATGTCCGGATTTGGCGCCAGTCGAAAAATGTCGCCAAGTCAAAATGACAACAAACCGAGCGTTTGCCAAGTCTGTGAAATGACAACAACTAATTACATAAAATGCTGCTCAAAACTGAAAATGTCTGCTGAGAGAATATGAAAGATTTCCTTATTAAAAATTATCGTGGCATTTGCGATCGTAGATCGTAGCGATATTTTAAAATAAGAAAATCAGAACTCAACAGTTTTCTGCAAGTTCAAAACAATGTGCACAAAAAATAATTTAGGAAATGAGTTCTAATTAATGATTAATAGTATTTATTATTTTAAATATATTAATACGATTTAAGAATTCTTTGCGATGAAAAAAATGGACAGGATCAACTTATAAAGAAAGTAGCAAAATAAATTCTCTAATACAAACAGAATACATAGAAAAAAAACTTAACTATTTGATAATTATTCGTTTAAAATACGATCCGTTGCGATTTTCGTAGTCAATGGCTGCCATAATACCAATTTGGCGGGGTTACCATATTTTGGCGACAAAATTGCCGGACATGTTCCTCAAGGTTAACCCTTAAGACTAGACTAAAATATTTCAATGAACGGTGAGCGAGCGAAGCGAGCCTGGATCGCGAAGCTATCCAAAGGGAACTGCGCAAGCAGTTCCCGGGGGTTGGCGAGCGATAGCGAGAAGGGGGCGTGCCCCCTAGTATAATATAATATAATATAATATAAATATAATATAATATAATATATATAATATAATATAATATAATATAATATAATATAATATAATATAATATAATAAATATAATATAATATAATTAATATAATATAATATAATATAATATAATATAATAAATAATATAATATAATATAATATAATATAATATAATATAATATAATATAATATAATATAATATAATATAATATAATATAATATTAATATAATATAATATAATAGTGTTAATATTTGATTACGCATTAACCCATGTTTTGAGATTAGATAATTCAATTTTAAAGGTGTATAAATCGTGTGTGTTTACAAACATAGTTCTAACTGGAATCAACTGTTGCAAAAAAATTACTTGTTTACATACAATTTTACCTTTCACGTTTCCTGTTTACCTGTGAATGATTTGAACAACATATTTTTGACCTAATTCTTCTCAAGCCACGAGCACCTACACAAACACTAAATGATTTTTTTTAAAACTGTTTCTAATAGTTTTATTTTTTGTTTCCAAGAAAGAATTATACTTAACGAATCGTCTTACCATAGATTTATTTTTTCACAAATTAAATACGAGTTTGTTTTATTGAAAAGAAACTTAGCTTCAGCTTGTTTTGCAGATTTTATTTCAGTGAAGTAGTTTGAAATATTGTATAAACAGTAAATGGATTTTGCTTTGGAAAAACTGTTTTTGTTTACAAATTCTTAAAATTCATAAGTTATTTGAATTCAAAGAAATTCGACAAGATGTTGTTGTTGTGAATCCATGAATTTGACAAGATCTTTTTTGAAATTTTGAAAAATTATGAATAGAAGTGTTTATTAAAAACTTTTTTAACCACTGAACAGGTACATATACTTATTTTTTAATGAAACAATCAAATAAGCAATTAAGAAAATGTTTGCACATTTTTATTTTTGAGGAAAAAATTAAAAAAAATTTGCACAGTTTTTGCAAAAATTTATATTGTGGGTACATTTATACTTGCATTTTATAGCGTATTTTTTATTTTGAAATTTTAAGGTAACAAAACGGGATTTTATACGTTCTAACAAGTGGGAGCAATGACATAACCTTATTGTAAGAAAAAACGGATTAAATTGTACATATACTTTGATCGATTTGAAATTTGGTGAGTCCGTGCTAAGAACAGGTATTTATTGCTAGTTTAAAATAAAATTAGTAAAGAAAATTTTATCAGTTGTCATTATTAGGGTTTTTTTTAAGTCTGCCTAAAGGTGAACAAGTCATCTTTATTTGCGTTTAAATAGCTGATTATTAAAATAAAACAAATGCATTTTGCTATGAAATTTTTTTAATTTGAACTTGCTTTTGTGTGCAACTGCGGTGCATTATAGGGAAGACCGGGGCTAGTTTTCCATGTTTTCTTCTTTTTAATTGTATATTTTTTACTTTTATTTATTTTGAAATAAACAAGATGCCATTGTCTTCATCACATGCTTGTCTACAAATTAGCATTATTACTTTTCCCAAAAGTAAATATACCTTTTGGCAGCAAGTGGTTAAATGCAAGCATGTTGAGTTGGAAAACGTGTCCCGCATGCGGGGTAAATTTTCCCAGACTGCCAAAAAGTGATGGGGCAAATTTTCCAACTATTTTATAAAAAGATTTAACACATTTGAAAAACATTCTATGATTTTTTACGTAGATTTATTGTAAACTAAAATATTTCGAAAGAGTATACATAGAATATAGGTATTTTTTTTTTTAAAAGCCAGTTCAATATATACCAAACTATTTTAAACAATTTCATTAAAGGTCACTATCATTTGGATCCCTTTAAACTTACGTATAACTTCCCCTTCTGTGTAACTATACTTTAATACTTTATTGCTCTTTTCTAGAAAGTTGCCTAAGTATTGTTAAAAATTACAAAAAATTGATTGACTAAAGGTTAGTGGGATTGCCTCCCCTCCCCCTTTTTTTTGAACAAGCCAATTGACTCAATACTTTGTATGCAACACAACACATTACAACGTTACAGTGTAATTATTCACACTCTATGGGGAATATTTAAGTTTCTGGAGGTTTTTCGGCTACTACATCCATTCCTGATAGGTTTTAGAGTGACATACATTGTTTCAGAATAATACAAGTTCGTTCAGCTTCCTTTTTCATTACTATGCAGACAATATGAATCTAGAGCAAAACTTTTTTTTAAGTATGTGTTCATACGATAAAAAAGAATTTGATTTTTGGAATATTAAGCTTAATTTACAAAGGTTGGAGAACGCTTTTCTATTACAAGGCATTGTTGGAAATCTTACCCCTTGAAATTTTGGAAAACATGCCCCGTCATCATATTTTGACTTTAATAAGGCCCTGACGAGTGAAATGTTAAATTATTTTGAAAAAGAATGTATAGTTACGTAGAGAGAGGAGCCACCTTTTAGTATACGCAGTTATAAAACTGTACGTTTATTAAAAGTACGTTTGATTTAGGTTTGAATGTAAGCATGAAAATTCATTCAACGTTGAAAAATCACAAAAACAGCTCTAACGACAATATTACAATACCAACTGAGCAAAACTTCTTGTGTGTGACATAAAACGAGTTGCTTCATTTACCAATCAGCTATTTGGCACCTCATAACGGCTCATTTCTTGTATAAGGCCTGGTGGAAAACTTATCCCCATGGGAAAACTAGCCCCGGTCTCCCCTATCGATTTGGCGACTCTCAGACGGTGTGTGTTCAAGTTTTTTTCTCTCGCCAACCTCTCCAACTCCTTATTTAACCTTCATGATTATGGTAAAGTTACGTAAGAGATTTTAATAAAACCGAAGGGGTTAAATATATATTCTAGATTTTCGGTGATAAAGACTAGCCTTGGAGGAGATTCCATGGACTTAGTATATTGGAAGATTAAGAAAAAAAAACATAATCGTGTTATATGGACCCTAGAACTAAACTTGATTTGACCAACAGCTTTTGAAAACAAAACTTCGGAAATGCTTTTAGTGTATAAACCGTTTTACGTTCTAAAGATAAAAGTACGAAGTTCCAGTTATGATAAACACACTATATTGAAAAATAGGGATTGCGAAAAGAATGTTTGATAAAGTACTTTGGCTCTATTTTACTGAATTTGGAGAGTAGAATGTGTATATTAAAAGAACTGGAACTTTAGATTGTTATTGTCATGTTGTATTAGTTTAAAAAAAATTCGACTAAAAAGCGTTCTCATTTCGTTTGGAAAAGATTTGTGTGGAGAAATAATTTAAAGTTAGCGTAATATAAAAACCCATAATCAAGCGACTTAATACTTTAAGTAAATAAAAGTTACCATTCCCAATCAGAAAAATCTCACACTCGTAAATATTTTAACTTTATTCTAAGATAAATATTAGAATTTTTAGGATACTTTTCTTTTTTTAATTCGAAAGAATTTTTAAAAGGTAAAAAAGTAGGTATTGGCATGCTGTCGATTTCCGTCTGTTCTGGAAAAGAAGCTTCAAAGTCAAAGTAAATGGCGCCTTTTCACACACTCACCATACGAAGGCAGGAGTTCCCCAAGGCTCCGTGCTTAGCCCACTGCTTTTCCTCCTGTACATGAATACGATCGACCACCACTTAAGCAATGAAGTCAAAGTGGCCTGTTATGCCGATGACATCGCAGTATGGCATACACATGAAGTCTTGGAGACTTCACAAACAGCCCTAAATGAATGCATGCAGGGCATTGAAACGTGGTCAAAAGAGCTTCAGCTCACTATTAATCCAGATAAAACAAACCTTTGTATTTTCTCAACTGACAGGAAAAATCGACGCTCCTTCCATCCTTCCATCAAGCTCTTTGGCTCGGAAATCAAACAAACTTCTAATCCACGATACCTTGGACTCACTCTTGACGCAGAGCTTAGATTCTCGCAACACCTCAATCATGTCTCAAATAAAGCACTAAAAAGGCTTAACATCCTTAAGAGACTTTGCGGTGGATCTTGGGGATCAAATCCAAAGACCCTTCTTAATACATATACCTCCATAGTCAGGCCCATTCTTGAATACGCTGCACCCATCGGGGCACCAGCTATGCCCACTGCAAGAGAAAAGATCGACAGGATACAGTACAGGGCATCAAAAATCATCATTAGAGCTGTCTCATCAACGAATAACATCAAAGCTGAAAAGGAATGCGGCCTAACTCCTTTGGAAAACAGAAGAAAATTATCCACAATTAAATTCACAAATAACATACGGAGCCTACCTGAAAACCACATTTCCAATATAACTTTCAAAGCATGGAGCGAAAAATCCAGGCTTAAAAGATCCTCAACCCTACAGCATGATCTGGAAATCAGGAAAGATATCAACCTCCAGCATAAGTCACTTGAAATTCCGAAAGAACCTATTCATACTTTGCACCTTCACCCGCAGACAATCGTAAACCTAAATCTCCTACGACCCTGCACCAAAAAAGAACCGGTCTCAATAATGGGGAACTTGCATGAATTTTTTTTATTCTTTTAAAATAATCTCCATGCGATTCTAAGAACATCGACATAAATTTTACCTCAATCCGACCATTAGTTTATTTTTAATTAATTTTCAAAGTTTGCGATTTGCCCCGCCCCTTGAAAACGGCCTTCCCTCCCCGCGTGACGTCAGTAGACCCAACTGGGAAAGCCAGAGATAGGCGGCCGCTATGTTTTGCGAATGTCACTCTTCCTGATGCTTTTCTTATCGCGTCGAATCCATTAAAGTTATGTAAATTCTGGAAAATATTAGTGCATACGAATGTTGCAAAGTACCTTGTTGTATTAGTACCACGAAAAACCCTTTAGAAAAGCAGTTTTTTAATGTTCCTTGAGTTGTAAAAGAAATGCTATTTTTATTCTTAATGGTAACAGACTTATGTTATAAAATAAATTTCTATGCAATTATATTATGTAATTGTATGTATTTGTACTTATAATTTAACTATATAATATAAATGTAGATTAAAATTAAATTTAATTGATTGAAATACCTGTATTTAAGATTGGGAAATATTTCTCATTATTACAGGGATTCGACATAATAATGTATACACATTGCAATTTTTAAATTAAATCACATATTTTATAAGTTACTTAGATATAAGTAAAATGCTTTTTTAACGACTTGTAACGCGTGTTACGACAAACATGCTCGAGCAGATATATTGTCTCTTTTGTAATTATGTGGAACGCAGAATTCAAGTTTTGTACATTATTCTCGTAACAAGTTCATCCAATCCCTGTAACTATGAAAAATATTTCTCATTCTTAATGCAGTTATTTCCATAATTTAAATTTAGTTTTAATTTGTATTTGAATTCAAAGAAGCAATTTAGTTTATAAACATGAGTATGTTATATGGTACAATTAAAAATAAAAATACCTGCTTCCTTTTTGAACATTGTTGAACCTGTCAACACGTATTTTTTTTTACATCTTTAGGAAAACTACAACACGTAGGTGTGTAACAGTAACTATCACCTAGAACCTCTGTCACACACGCGCGAGTTATAAAACTTGGAAACAAATTCGTAAAACACAGCATTTACTTCTAATTTATACTTTAGTTTCCAAAATTGCCGATCTTCATTAACCTTCTTTTGTAAATTTAATCAAATTAAAAATGGCCAGAAAATTTATCCAACTCCCACTCTCTCTAAAACTTTTTTTTTAATACAGTATATGTACATAATCATTTCTAGCCTCCGTGGACCTTCAACAGTGCCAGTTACACCTGGAATTATCTATATTTTCTTTTTAAATGTCCATTAATTTTTTGATTTTTCAAATTTAAAATATAATTTCAAATGGAATTTTTGTGATGAAATTTTGTTTAATTTCATTATTGATTTAATTCGTTTAGTTTCTGCACTACAAATTAAGTAATTTAAATTATCTAATAAGTTAAATGCTCAATAAAAACATTCTGTAATTAATTGATTTTTTCCCTATTTATCGCACTTAATTTTTATTTTAAAAATAAAACATTAATTGTTTATTAAATGATACAAACATTAGTTATGTAAAACAAAAACTAATTAATGTCAATAATTAGTAATAATAAATTAGCAAAATTGGAAAAACTCTATTTACATTGAAAAATATTTTTTTCAATTAAAAACAGTTTTAATTAAAAATAATTTAAATTAAAGTAATATTAATTAAATATATAAATAAAATTTACGACAACTGCCCCAACCCAAAAATTTCTTTTCTAGTCGCGCCCTAGGTGACGAAAGGACATATAGCATTTTTAAAAGCTTCCACATTTAACTTTATAAACGTTCTGTGGGAGCTGAAATATATTTTCTGGTGTAATTTTTTCGTGGTACTATTACAACAAGTTACTTTGCAACATTCATATATGCACTAATATCTTCCAGAATTTACATAACTTTAATGGATTCGACGCGATAAGAAAAGCATTAGGAAGAGTGACATTCGCAAAACACAGCGGCCGCCGATCTCTGGCTTTCCCAGTTGGGTCTACTGACGTCACGCGGGGAGGGAAGGCCAGAGGCAGCGTTTTCAAGGGGCGGGGCTAAGCGCTAACTTTGAAAATTAATTAAAAATAAACTAATGGTCGGATTGAGGTAAAATTTATGTCGATGTTCTTAGAATCTAATGAAGTTTCATTTACAAATGGTATTTCGCTATTTCCCGACACATGCAAGTTCCCCATTAAAGAAAAAGGCGACATACCATCAATGAACTCACCACCAAAGCCCAAAATTTAGTATTAGCCTGCACAGATGGCTCCTCCTATTCAAATCTTGATGGAGGAGGTGCAGGAGTTTTCTTAACGGGTCCAGGCGATGAAAATGAGTGTTCCAAAATTCCTGTGGCTCGGAAATCAAACAAACTTCTAATCCACGATACCTTGGACTCACTCTTGACGCAGAGCTTAGATTCTCGCAACACCTCAATCATGTCTCAAATAAAGCACTAAAAAGGCTTAACATCCTTAAGAGACTTTGCGGTGGATCTTGGGGATCAAATCCAAAGACCCTTCTTAATACATATACCTCCATAGTCAGGCCCATTCTTGAATACGCTGCACCCATCGGGGCACCAGCTATGCCCACTGCAAGAGAAAAGATCGACAGGATACAGTACAAGGCATCAAAAATCATCATTAGAGCTGTCTCATCAACGAATAACATCAAAGCTGAAAAGGAATGCGGCCTAACTCCTTTGGAAAACAGAAGAAAATTATCCACAATTAAATTCACAAATAACATACGGAGCCTACCTGAAAACCACATTTCCAATATAACTTTCAAAGCATGGAGCGAAAAATCCAGGCTTAAAAGATCCTCAACCCTACAGCATGATCTGGAAATCAGGAAAGATATCAACCTCCAGCATAAGTCACTTGAAATTCCGAAAGAACCTATTCATACTTTGCACCTTCACCCGCAGACAATCGTAAACCTAAATCTCCTACGACCCTGCACCAAAAAAGAACCGGTCTCAATAATTAAAGAAAAAGGCGACCATACCATCAATGAACTCACCACCAAAGCCCAAAATTTAATATTAGCCTACACAGATGGCTCCTCCTATTCAAATCTTGATAGAGGAGGTGCAGGAGTTTTCTTAACGGGTCCAGGCGATGAAAATGAGTGTTACAAAATTCCTGTAGGGAAAATTGCCTCCAACTATACATGCGAACTCGTTGCCATCAAGAGCGCGTTGGAGATTTTCCTGTCCAAAAGCATCCACAGATCCAGCGGCATTACCATCCTTTCTGATTCAAGATCTGCCTTGCAGGCCATTCAGAAGGGCAAGTGCCAAATCAGCCATGAAATAATCCTATCCATCAACAAAGTCATCGCAGCCAAGAAAACCTGCACGTTACAGTGGATACCAGCTCATGTTAACATCCTTGGAAATGAAAAAGCCGATGAGCTTACCAAAGAATCAAGAGCTTGCCCCCAATCATCTAACCTCATAACTCTCGTTGACGCCAATGCAGTTGCCAGCCGTAGACTTATCAAAAATAATTTTAAATATTCCATCCCTGCTCTAAATTGTAACCGTACAATATATTCAATAATAGCCAGACTACGAACAAAACATTTAAAAGGAATGAAAATCTCAACGGAAGGACAAAGAAGCTTCTCCACACACTGTCCAAACTGTCCTGGTGTCCAACTGTCCCCGCAGCATATCTTTGGCTGCCCAGCAATTCAAGCCAGGCTCTTCAGGATTGGCTTTGAAGACTCAGAAATTTTAATTCTCTCCGAAGATGCAGAAGAAATAGCGAAAGCTGTCTACGACAGCTTCGGATCCATCTAGTTTTTGCACACATCATGGACACGACAACAACAACAAAAATTCTTTTTTTGTTAGAAAGGTATGACTCAGAGACCCTACTTTCATACTTTTTGTCCGTCTGTCTGTACGATTGCACGGACGTGTGTCTACTGTTTGCCGACGAACTTCCCATGAAATAAGCATTGCAATTTAAGTTCTAGTCATTTGAATCTCTGTTGCCACATCCACAATGGCATACTAAACGTTATTATTTATAAATTGTATACTATTGACATGCTAACGATGTCCTTCTGTCCCTCCGTCTGTCTGTCAGTCTTTATCTTCCAAAATCAGTTCTTTCTATCCGTCGGATCCGTCTACGCACACGTGAAGGAAGAAATAGGCAGCACAGTACAATCGTAAACGAAAGAAACCCCGGACATTTCAAATCAACGAACTAGTAGCGGTGCAACGAACGCAATCTGGACTTGGTTTAAAATTGAGGCCTAAATTTTTTGGTCCGTATAGAATAACTGCGATAAAATCAAATGATCGATACGAGGTTGCGAAAATATTTCATCATGAAGGGCTGAACGTGACCACAACCTCAGCTGACTTTATGAAAGCATGGGTCTAGACTAGAAAATCCAACAATTGTACATTTTTTTTGTTTGTCCTTTTGCTGTTTTTTGTTATTATTTTCTAGATTCGAGAACG
The DNA here is from genome assembly GCA_019343175.1 of Oedothorax gibbosus. Classification (NCBI taxonomy): domain Eukaryota; kingdom Metazoa; phylum Arthropoda; class Arachnida; order Araneae; family Linyphiidae; genus Oedothorax; species Oedothorax gibbosus. Next base: position 14,881 of record JAFNEN010002278.1, read on the forward strand.
GAGGATGTCAATCGGGGCGATGACCGTCCAGGATACCCGAGTGTGGGAGTAGTGTAATACCGTCTTGAGAGAAGGCGCCACGACACGGAGCTTCCTCCTGAAAATGCCACAAACTGCCTATGTCACGCACGGTGGATCTCACGACGAGATTCGAGAGAACATTCTAAAAAAAGGGGCTGTCTAAGAGAGATGTGCTGCGGCACTCTCGTTCTGATTTTGTCATGCGTAGCTGAAATTAATGTTTATTAATAAAATACTTAAATTAATTATAATTTCTTGCCTCGTACATATATTTTCCACAAAATATATACATTTACTTAACTATTTAGATCAAACTAAACATAGTGACGTTTACACAAGCCATATTTTGTCACTCTTCTCCTTTGACCATCCACAGTTTGAGGCGTCGCTTATTGTTCCTGGTCTTTTTCTTGGTAAACCCTTCTCCCAATGGTCCTTAAATAGAGAGTTCTAATGGTTGTGTTTAAAACATGGTTACCAAATTTCAACTATTTTTGGATACCATCAAAGACAAGACATTACTACCAATAAACACTTTAAAAATGTAGTGTAAAACTATTCAATACAACTGGTAGAAAATCCTAGTTCTTGCATGTTCACAATCTCAACTCAGTTCGTCCATTCCGATGAAATCAAGCCCTCTGATTGGACAGTTCTCATGTAGCATTTCGATTGTCAAAAAACTATATTTGGCAAGAATTCCTTTTTTAGGCAGTATTTTTTTTTTAATTTTGCGTTTTTCTCTAAAAAAAATAATCATACTATAATCTCGTAAAAATATTTCCCGAATTTTTCTATAAGGATAATAATCTACGCAATTGTTGCTATTTCAAGCCACGGTATAGGGAAACAAAGTCAAAACTTTAAAAAAACATGACAAAGATTAAATTTTATACTTTATTTCCTATTATTGGACTTAAAATAAAAATATATTTCTAGAAATAAAAAAAAACATAACTAGAAATGCGTCAATGGCCTTTACACTAACTAAAAAGAAATCCCGCCCACAAGTTTGCTCTATACCGAAAGCCCCGAGTTCCATCAATTTGATCAATAGCACGATAGTTAAAGAGAACGAAAACCAATATCTGATTTTAAAAATATTTAATTTTTATTCCAGACAAAATGAGTAAAAACACTACAAATTTCAATGAGAATGTTTCAGATGATGTAACGCTCTTGTTTTCATTTTTATCTGTACTGGATTTTATAGTTGTTCGGTTTCACGTATTGCGATTTTATTGGTTGCTTCAGTTTCACTCTCAAAATGACCGATATTGATGAAAAAAAAATTTCTTTCTATGCAAGCTTTCTTTAACAAATTTATTGAACAACCAACATCATAGGAAGAACTTGCACTTAAAAAACTTAATAAGTAAAGTATTCTAAGAGAACTCATTTTCAAATCCCAAAACATAAATAATTTCAGGCAACCAATGACAACAAACCGTTGGAGCTGTTGCCATCCACGACGTGAAACAACAACATTGAATCAGTTAGTTGAATAAGTTAATAAATCCAAAAATTTCGAAATTCGTTTTTGCCTTAATATTTATCTATTACAACGGACAACAAAATTTCAAAACTAATCTGCGACTGAGATGAAAGTACCCGATTCTGAATGATTTCAACATGCTAAACACGAATATCACCTTAAACAAGAAGTTCATAAAGAACTAAAATAGCCTACTTTCCTGTTACTTAAATACTTACTGAAGTTCTAATCGGGAAAAAAAACTAGGTTCCTAAAGTAAATATCATCAACAGCCGTTTCTACACTAGATTTGTACACATTTGAAAAAAAATCGAAACACAGCACCCAGCTATAATTTAAACTTCTAAAAGCCAAAATCAACTATTTTCCTTAATATTCTTTCGCAAATTAATTAAATATTATTTATCATCTGCTCGTGATTTATTTGTAGTTCGAAGAATAATTAAATATTTATTAATAACAAAAGTAATGAAACTACTCCGAACTGCATTAAAAAATAAGAAATGTAAATTAAAACTAAGCATAATTGCATGCAAAAGTATGCCTTGCCGCTTTCTTGGTAGATAATTAATGAATAATCAAAGAATCAAATTGTGCTACATTTTATGACGTCATTCCAAACTGATTCATGAAAATATTATTTTGCTTCAAATATGTTTAAATAAATAAAGTTTCTCATGCCATTGTTTGATTTGGCAACAGTGATTTAAATGACTCAAAATTGAATTTCAATGCTAATTCAATGGGAAATTCGCCGACAGATAGTAGATTTATGTCCGTCCGGACGTACAGACAGACGGACAAAAAGTATGAAAGTTGGGTATCTGAGGTCATAGCTTTCTAACAAAAAAAGAATTTTTAAGATCCGAGGGATAGAACCGATTTT
>JAFNEN010002279.1:0-17889 GCA_019343175.1 Oedothorax gibbosus
AATATAAAAACCCCCCTAACTGAAGTTTGGGAGCAACAAAAAAAATATCCGGGAAGGGGCTCACTTTTTTATATTATTTTTCAATTAAAATATTTTTTATTAGAATTATTTCCAATTAAAAATATTTGTAATTGTTATTATTTTTTTATTACAATTATTTTTTAATTTAATTCTCCATAGTAAATCCATATTTTTACTATTAATTTTTTTAAACTAATTACTATTTGTGAACTTACATTAGTTTTTATTTTACATAACTGATGTTTTTATAGTTAAATAGATAATTAATGCTTTATTTTTTATATAAAAATTTAGTGCAATAAATAGGAAAAAATCAATTGAAGAACTTAGTGGAAGAACGTGATAAGTGACATTTTTGAATTTTTTTTTGTGTCAATGAGCATGTCATTTCCTACTTTAAAGATAACAGGCTTCCCCCTTTTCATAAACTTTAAGTTAAGCATATTTTTTACCTTTTCTAAGGGCCGTTTTTAATAGATCTAAGTGCAAACGAAAAACTGTAAAGCTAATTTCCTCATTTTCACCTATTTGTCACTTAGCACGTTCTTCCACTAAGCTCTTCAATTACTTATAGTTATGTTTTTATTGAAAATTTAACTACGTAGACAATTTAAATCACCTTACTGGCTGTACAGAAATTAAACGATAAGCTACTAGAATATTAAATTTAACATAATTTGTAAAAATTTTAATAATTAAAATACTCTCAATACAAAACTAATTGCAAAAAAATTTGTTTTTGAGAAATTAGTGTATGCAATGACAGATTTGTAACAGGTATTAGCAAAATATTTCATGAAGGTAAAAACAAAGTTTATTCAATACATTTTCGAAGATGCGAAGTAGCTAAGATAACAAGGCAAATAATGACAGAAAATCTTGAAAATCACATTAAGTAATTTGCAAAATCTTGAAAATCACATAGTATAAGTAATTTGCATAAACTAACTAATAAATTAAATACAAGACGTTAAATCAACAATGAAATGGTTTAATATTTTCTTCACCAAAGCTAATTTATTATTTTTAATTAATTTTACGACGTCGTACAGGAGCGGAATTTACAGAAATTATACAAACATATCATACGAATATAAATTTTCCTATCTTAAGATCAGCACACCACGAAAATAAAAATTACCTTTGAAAGGGCGAACATCGCACTTTTTGCACTTTCTAGGCTAAAATATTTTTTCAAAATGCTTTTCTTCACGGACATTAGCACTATCTCTTGCTTAAAAATTTAACTTGAAAATTGCAGAATATGTTCTTTATGTAAAAGTATTGGGACACGTATATTTTGTTTTTTGCAAAAAAAATTTTTTATTAAAGTTTTGGGATTTTCAAAGTTGAAAGTCGTCCGTTTTTTGAAGAAAAACAAACCCAAATTTACATATGGCGATACTTTTAATGTCAAGAGTGAAAAATCGCAGTGACAATTTTTTCGTGTTCTACTAGTTCTATAGTACATTTTTAGGACATAAAAACTTATGGTTGACATTTTGACACAAAGGTCCAAGGTCATTCCAAGTTATTCGAAAAAACGTTTTTTTTCTGAACTTTTGACCTTCAAAATTTTCTTGTGCCAACAGTGAACCAAAAGTTTTATATCCAGTGAATATATATTACAAAAGGGGAAGTACCCAAAAATAGCAAGTGATGTGCGGTGGTATTTTGGTTGCAGAAATATTTGACATTGTAATCGCCGAAAATCCAAAATTGCCCAACTTTCAAGGTCATTTATTCCTTGTGCCAACATTAAAAAGGTATAAATTTAGCTGGAAAATAATTCGTATATATTGTAGAAATAAAATCAAAATTCACAGACCTATGGGTATTTGCTCCAAATTTTATTCAATGAGGCTTTAAACTGTGCAAAAAGCCGAAGTTGTCATAAAGCAATTTCAAGGAGATTATCCAAATATAAAGATCCTTCGAGCCAAATCAGACAATGCATAATGTTATAGCAGAAATGGTTATGTTGAAAGTGAATATTTGATTTGTAAAAGAGAGAGAGAAATGGAATACAGTTAAAATTTCATGATTATAATGAACCACAAAAAGTCAAAGACCAAGCAGATCGGGAAAGTGCAATTGCTAAAAAATATATGACAGCTTAAGACAGTGGAAATAATTTACTTACACCAGACGATGTGAAGAAAGGAATACTTTACAAAGGGAGGCGTCAAAAACAGTAAGGTTGCCATTATTGAAAGAAAATGTTCCATTCAGTGTCATTTTCGGAAAATGCAATGACATTCTGGCAATATTATGGTATTATGGAATAGGAAAGATCAATCATCAAAGAACCAATCTTGGAACTTGTTGAAGACATAAATGATGATTTAGATGACATTGAAGAAGATGACATCGCTAAACAAGTAAGAAAACATTTTGAAGATCATATCTATATTATTATGTAATAATATAGAAGTATATACATATAGTAATATTATGACAAGTGACAGTTTACTTGTAGAAGTGACAGTTTACTTTAGCATTAAAAATTTTATATGGCAGAATTTATTTATAACTTTACATCAGATAAACATAGCTCTCTTCTTTACAGGAACTAGAACAAAAAGAAGTTCAGGACTTACTTAAAAAAAACCTTGATAAGATGAATCATGAAGAAATCCAGTTAGAAGAAAATCAAAGAATATCAAACGTTAGAGAAGTGAGATAATTGTCCAAAAACATCAACAAAAAGGAGAAAAGAAAGCATGAATACAAATAAGTAATATGTAACAGTAATCGCCATTTCTTAAGAAGTGACAAAAAACACATTTTCAGAGCTTCATTAAATGAAATTGGAGCAAATACCCATAGGTCTGTAGATTGATTTTATTTTTGCAAATACATAAGGATTATTTTCCAGCTAATTTTATAAATGGTTACTTTTGGTACAAGTAGTTAAGGAGCTCTAAACTATGCAGAAGACACAAAATTGTACGACATTTTGAGTTTTTTGCAAGGTTTAGAGCCTCATTAAATAAAATTGGAGCAAATACCCATAGAATAGGTCTGTGAATTGATTTTGTTTCTACAATACTTTTCCAGCTAATATTATACTTTTTTAATGTTGGCACAAGGAATAAATGACCTTGAAAGTAGGCAATTTTGGATTTTCTGCAATTTCAAGGTCAAATATTTCTGCAACCATAATAGTTCCACCTCACATCACTTGCTATGTTTGGGTACTTCCTCTTTAGTATGTATTCACTGGATCATATACACTTTTAGTTCACTGTTGGCACAAGAAAATTTTGAAGGTCAAAAGTTTAAAAAAAAAACATTTTTTCGAATAACTTTGAATGACCTTGGACCTTTGTGCCAACTGTCAACCATAAGTTTTTATGTCCTAACATGTACTATTAAACTAGTAGAACACGAAAAAATTTTCACTGCGATTTTTCACTTTTGTCACAAAAAGTATTGCCATATGTAAGTTGGTTCGTTTTTCTTCAAAAAACGGACGACTTTCAACTTGGACCCCCAAAACTTTAATTTTTTTTTGAAAAAACAAAAATGTACGTGTTTAATAGTTTTACATAAAGAACATATTCTGCAAATTTCAGAAAAATTAAAATTGTTAACTATCCCAACCTGCCTGTTTTGCCCGATTTTTTTTTTTAAAACTGGTTCTTAATGTGGTTAATAATTCATATTTTGTAATTTCCAATATTTTGGGTTCTATAATGGTTTCTTGTATAAATGAGTATTTAATGAACAAATTTCAGTTGTCCTTACAATTGAAGAGCTTAATGGAAGAACGTGCTAAATGACAAAAAGACGAACACGGAGAAAATGAGTTTTAAAGTTTTTTAGTTTCCACTAAGGTCTGTTAAATACGGCACTTGTAAACCGTAAAAAAAATACCAACTTAAAGTTTATGAAAAAGGGGAAACTTTAAAAATCTGTTTTTTTTTAAAGTGTCACTTCTTCCAGAATTATAGAGCTTAGTGGAAGAGCGTGCACGCTCTTCCACTAAGCTCTATAATTCTGACCACCACTGTACGCATAAAATTGCAAAGTATGCTCAGATTTAAAAGTGTCACTTTTTCTCTCTCTCGAACTTATGCATCTAAAGTAACATACAACAATTGGTAAAAAGTTGGCATCTTTTTTTAATTAAGTTATATTTCAATTAATATTCATCTAGAATAAGAAATTAAGAAAGTACCTTTTCAAACTTTTTAATTGTTCTGATTGCGCGAACTGTTATTGATGCACCAGTTGCATGGTAAACAGCATTTGGAACACAGGAATGGTCTAATTTAGATGCACTGAAAACAATTATTGCATAAAAAAAGTCAGATTCATTTACATTTTGAAAATATTTTACAGATATGTAATTAAATTCAACACGTAGTAAGAAAAGCAGAAACCCAAGTATATTGAGACAGGTATTTAATTTCTCAACAGAATTGCAGCAGCTTAGAAATAAATCAACTACTTCAACGGGAAAGAAGTCTAGTGTTTGAATAATTTGAATTATTATTAATATCATAAAATTTTAATTTTCTTTTCAAATATAGAACGTTTTAAGTTTTGAAATTTGTTTAAAAGCACGATTTATCTGCCTGTATTCCAGGCTAATGAAATTCACTCTTAACCCTTTTTCTACTGACGATACTTATAAGTACCGATTAATAAGCTGCCTTTTCACTTTCCATTGATCAATTTGGAGAAAACGGGGAAAGATGGAACTTTTGATTAACGTGTTTAAGTCTATAAAGGTAAAGTAAATTCTACCTATTATTTTTACTTTAGTTATCCTGCCGCACTTGTGATGCACTGGCGGTATTTATAAGTACCCCTTAAATGGTCGTTGTATTACTTTTTATTTTTCGTTTGAGGGGAAATAGATGGTAGTGGGATTTTAAAAATGCAGTTGACGTTTTAACACATCAAAGACCAAAAATGTAAAACATTCATTCAAAAAAATGTCATTGTTAGTGAATATAATTTAGTAACTATAACTATTAGTTGAAAGGAAGAAAAAAGACAAGTGGTTTTTATATCCCAACTAATTTTAACCCTTAATATATATATATATATATATATATAATATATATATATATATATATATATATATATATATATATATATATATTATATATATATATATATATATATATATATATATATATATATATATATATATATATATATATATAATATATATATATATTATATATATATATATATATATATATATATATATATATAATATTATATATATATATATATATATATATATATATATATATATATATAATAACTCCAGTAGACAAAGCCTCCAATAATTATGCTTTCATTTGTAAAAAACTTGTCTCTTCTTGACAATGAACTAAAATCATCCGACACATACAAACTCTCCAATTTGGACTACAAAAGTGTATGTAAAAAGATTATTGCCTTCAATAAATATTTTAAAATAATAACTCCTCCATTAAATTTCCCTATGTTCCATCACTCCAAAATTCCACAAAACCCCTTTAGCTTTTCGCTTTATAACCTGTGGTTCCAACACTTACATCAATAAACCTGGTGATATCTTTTTTAATTTGCTGAAAAAACTTTACAATTTTATTGTCGGTGAAGGCTTTACTTGGATTATTAACAACAATAAACCTGTATTAGAACACTTGCATAACAAGAATATTCATTCAGTTGACACTTTTGACTTCAAAGATTTATTTTCTAGCCTACCTTTATTTCACCTAAAAGACGTCATCACTGCTTATTATAATGATTACAATAGTATATTAAATATTAGTCAGGAATATTGGAATAAACTAATTAATTTTTGCATTTTTAATAATTTTATTTACAATAGTGAACAAATCTACCAACAAGTTAATGGAATACCACAAGGTAGTTCCTTTTCAACTATCCTTGCAAATTTATTTTTACACTGGTTTGAGAAAAACTACACTCTTTTAAACTTCACTGCCTTCCGATTTGTTGATGACCTGATTGTCTTTGATTATCCTGATTTTATTCACCTTTGGCACAAAATTTACCCATCAGAACTTCTTCTTAAGAAAACCAATAGCTCTATTCCTTCATTACAATTCTTAGACATACAAATTCAGATCTCAGATAACTGTGCCAATACCAACATTTATGATAAACGTAATGACTTTCATTTTGATGTTATTCGACTTATTCCTTGGAGTTCTAATCTTTCTGTTAAAGTCTATAGAAATTGCATTATAAATCACCTACATCGCATTAATATCATCTGCAACGTCAATAACTTTAAAAATTCCCAAAAACTTGAGCTCCATCGTACACTTATCAACAACAATTTCCCTCCAAAATTTATAAAGAAGTATCTGCAATAATTTTCTTTGTGACGTCACTAAATTTTTACTCATAGTCTATTTTTTTCCCTTCACCGCACTTAATTTCTACACTGTAACTGTCAATAGTTTCACCTGAGTTTTTAGTTCGGATTTTGTGAAAAGCGGTTGGCTTCAAAGTTTCGTGTCGTTTATTATTCGCTTCATCTGCTTTATGTAAGTTTGTCTTTATGTTTTTAATTTTGATTTTGTTTTTAATTCTCTTCTGGAAATTCCACAGTACACTTCGGGGTAAAAAATTGGGATTTATTTTATTTGACTCTCGTCCATCCCAATACAGAAAAGTGTATTGTTTTAATAGTGGCTCAAGGTTTTTACCTCCTGATGAAATGGCCTTTCCCACTATTTTTGGTTCTGGTTCTTTTCCATATCTTATTTTTACATTTTTTCATTTTTTTTGTTTTACTTTTTTGTATTCGTTATATATATATATATATATATATATATAATATTATATATATATATATATATAATATAATATATATATATATATATATTATATATATATATATATATATATATATATATATATATATATATAATATATATATATATATATATTATATATATATATATAATATATATATATAAATAAATAATAAATAAATAAAACATCTTACCCTAAGAAGAGAGCAGAACCACCCTTAATAGTCATAGCACGATGATATTTACCAAATATATTTTCGAAATCATTGCCAAAGGGATATTTTCCACCATAAAATTCGAAACTATTATTTATCACCTAAAATATAAGCATGTGTTTAACAGTTATAGTACTAGAAAAAATAATTTTTTTAAAAACTAGTTATTAGTTCCTAATTTTCAACCAATTTTCAAATAATTATATTGTAAAAACAAAACAATAAAATATCAATACATTAAGGGGGTGGGGAGTCGGATGGGTGTTTGGGTCAGAAATGTTGATTTTCTGTTTTTTTAATTATATTTTTATTTTGCTTATCTTTAGCTTTAATTTAAGACCAAGATTATCGATTTCTGTTTAGTGATTTTCTTTTTATAAGCATTTTTGAGAAACTCTTAATATCAGTTCTTACCAAAACCTAACTTTTCTTTTGCGTTTCCTGAAATATAAGGTTTTTCAACAGTTAGGAACAGTTTTCTCATAAACTATAAAATATATCGACATGTTTTCTTTTGTTATTTCTTCCCCATTAATAGCTCGTTGATTTAAACTAAGGAATTTTAAATATCTCTGCTCAAAAATAAATTATATAACTTCAAACTGATTTTTTTGAGTTTTTCAATACATATTTTTAAATAGATCACTGTAAAAGAATTTTTTAATAATTTGAAATATCCTCAGTTAAAATAAAAAAAAAACTATATGTAAGGAACGAAATACAAAAAAGTTTATAATGATATCTCATATGATATAGTTCATGAGAAAAAGGCTCCTAAAGTTACGTAAATTAACATGTGCGAGATAGAATCATCCGACTCCCCTAAATACGTTGACTGCCACGCTACGATATAACATGTGGGTGGTTCCGATACACCGATAACAGAACATTGTGATAAAATTCATAGTACCATATTTCACCAACCGTTCTTCTGAGTTCAGGATCTTTTCAAATCTCGATAAACATGTCTTAATGGTTACGGACAAACTAAACGACTTAGCTATTTCATCTACCCTTTTGTATGATAGTTAATTGACACCTAGTAATCCCGGATGCGACTGATGAACTTCCGTAGACAGATAATAAAGCTCATGCAGCTTTTTGTGTTATTGCGAAGCGTATCTTTGTCCATTAACGACATACATAATCTAGCCATTATTTTGTAGGTATGTTTGTTTTATAACAACTATATTTGAATTATCTATTGTTTAGTCTTGTAATTGTGTAAAAATCTCTTAGGCTGAGTGTCATAACAAATTATTATTATTATTGTGTTAACACCATAAACACATTTAAGGTGTTCAATTTGAGGATATAGAACGTAGAAAATTAGATTTAAGGTATCCGTACACGTTCAGAGCACTTTTTTTAAAAAAAATTATTACGCCCGTCTAAATTCTCTGGAGCATACGACGCCTTGCAATCCAATACAGATGAGAAATAGCCCCAGAAGGTGGGAGAGTCACAAAAGTATCCGAAGAAACAACATCCTGCAAGGCAGGAAACGGGGGTTGGCGAGCGACAGCGAGCAGGGGGCGGAGCCCCCTAGTTTAGAAAATAAAACCACCAAGTTAAACTGTAAACTTATGTCTAGGGACTATACCTAAATTCAAAAGATTTTATTTAAAAATAAAATTTTATTAGCATTCGAAAAAAGACAGTCTGATTTTCAAAATTTTTTACGGCGTGTCAAAATGATTAATAGGTCAATACAAAAAAAAAAACATATTTCTTCCAAGTTTTTTAGGTATATTCTGTAGACAACAATTTCTTAAATTAGTAGAAAAATGAATTTTTAAAATTCCTCAATAACTTTTTGAGTTATCTTTTCCCAACTGAAGCTATTTATTGAAAAACTGATATACGAGAAAAACGCATTTAAAGTTTCAACATCTGGTTGATTCTAGTGCTACTGACCTTTACTAAATTAATCACTGCGGCACAGTTAAAATGATGACAGTTTTAGAAACAAGAAAACCTGGGTAATAATATAAACAAGGTAATTTTTTTTCGAAAATGACATTTTCAACGTGTAGGCCACCTTAACACTTTTGCAACCGATCCGACCTACTGTACTTAGAATAATACTCAGCATAATTTGAAAGAGTACATTATGTTTCAAATTACCAGGTAACTAACTCTTTCGCGTTTCAAGAGTAGGTTCGACCAGACGTACTAACAACGTACAAAAACCCACAATAATTACATAAAATTAGAAAAACTATCGAATTTTTTTTTCCAGCAGAGCTGCATCATTGGCGGCTAAGCCTTTGTAGACTCGACATATTTTCCAGAACTGAGAGTCATTTTTCTGTGGCACCTTTTAGGCGACTCTCGCTACCAATTTTGACGCTCAGATTACAATGAATCTGAGCTCTGGTGTGGATGTTAAAGCATGTCGAGATTTAATTTTGCCGAGAGAACCCAAGCCAAATGGGTACTCATGGGATTTTTTATATGCCGCACAATCATATGACATGCGTGCCCACGATTTACCCATAAAGAAAATACGACGACTCAGCCGCGGCTCGAATCCGCTAACTTGGGCGTATGAGGCGGAAGCGTAATACTTCTCAGCTACTATCTAAATAAGTTTCACAAAATGTTAGCAAAACGGTTTGTTTTTAATAATGTAAATGAACGTGTATTACTAGCTAATTGCAAAAGTCATTTGGTGATATTTTGTTACAGATATTTAAACAAATATTTAATATTAATGGATTTCAATGCAATATTCATCATAGTACATTCATCTTAGATTTTAAGTCTTATGATTGTTAATAGCCTTATCCGGTTGGAAAAAGCCAGGGTTCCGTATGACATGAACACACCGAAACGAAGTGCTATTTAAAAATTTATTTTCAAAGCATTTTAAACTTATTAAGCCGCGATTGATTTAGCTTAATTTTTTTAATAGAAACAATTAAAATTAAAGGCAAAAATTAGTTCGCGTGCATTTAAACAGTTTGTCCGTATATTCGGAGATCACCTCCACTCATGAGTCGTTCTCCTTCAAGTTCGAAAAAGATTATGGGCTTCTGGTCTGGCTGTTGTGGGGAAACTTCCAAGTTGTCCGGTAGGTTGCTCCGGCGCCAGGTACGCTATACCAGGAACAATTCCTCGTATTTTTACGGCCACGAACTAAGCGTTTTACTTTTTTGAAAATGAAGAAGGGTTAAATCCTATTCAATGTAACGAATTGGTTTAAAAGCAGGATGTTCTTCTGCTTCATATCAGCCTTTATCGATGACAATTTTCCATCGCTATCGTGGCAGTCAACGTGAAACAAGAAAATATCTATATATTAATAATGTAAATGTACGCACTATAAAAAACCCCGTAAGGTTTCCGTTATTTTTCGGTATAACGTTACTCGAATTTTGGAGTAATCTTACTAATCTCCAAATATATGAAGAACGATCCACAAAACGCTGTGTAACCCGGTGTAACCTTTCACAGAGTCTTAGTGAATGCGCAATCATAAATGTTGTGGATTTGGGAGGATTATGAAAAAATTGCGGGTTCTGTTAAGCAAGCGACTTGCTTATAAAAAAAGGATTTCAAGTTCGAAGTTATTGAAATTACCTTATAGGGTATATAATTACTTTTAAATCAGGGTCGGCATGGTTTTTACCATCACCGGTAAATACCATATGGTAAAAACCGGTATTTTACCGTCCTAGGAAAATTTATGTTTTTCCCGCCGGGGAAAAGCCTAGTTATTGAAACAATAAATTACTAAATATTATTTAACGAGTTTAATTAAAATAATTTAAATTTTGAATTTTAATAAATATTTATCATGAATCCAAGATATTTAAAAATTGACAAATCTTCCTCAATTATTTTACAAATATAGTAATAGAATAATCATGTGTACTTTTGTTTATTATTTAAGTGTTCCTATTTGCATGAACATCAATAATTATTAAAATATTGTCTGTGGTAAATATTCATTAGAATATAGTATAGGATAAATAATTATTGAGTTATGTCTACTAAATCTATAATAATAAAGTTTTGTGTGTTTGTGTCCATGTAGACACTTAAACTAGACATTTGTTTGACTCGTAACTTGGCACAAATGTGTAGTTCATACTTAAGTTACATATTTTGAACTTTCAGAGCTCAAAATGTTATATTTTTAGAGAAAATTCGAATATTCTGAAAAAAATACACCACTTTCGCTCAAATCCGATCATTTTTTTTTACTTTCCTGATGCCATCTGCTGAAAAAATTAAATAAAACTTTTAACGAAAATATTTAAAATTGAAAATGTTTATTTTATTTTGTTTCCATTACCTTCAGAAACTAAATTCATTATTTGAAAAATAATTGACATGTTTCAAATGACGTAATTCCGTCCAGTCTACATTACAGGATTTTATTGTGGGTTTGGATGATGATTTCTTCATTGATGGTTCTGTTGATTGCAAATATGCATATTTAAGCTATTTCAATGAATTATAACTATGATGGTTGTTCAATGCCATCGTACCGTACTAGAGCTACATATTAGGGTTTTGTTTTCACTTTTTCGCCAAATATGTTGCCAAACTCGCCAAATTCTTTCCAAAAATGCGCCAAATGAGCTAAAAAGTTTTAAATGTTTATGAGGGAAATTACGATGACTTTTATGCGTGCGCATTTTATAGCGTATTTTTTTTATTTTGGATTTTTAAGGTACTATAAGTAACAGGATTTTATACTTTATAATGAGCGGAAAGAATAACATAAGTTTATTATCCTAGAATGGATTAAATGGTACATATACTTGGATCGATTACAACTTTTTTTGTCCGTGCGGAGAACGGGTATTTATTTGCTAGTCTAAAATCGAACAATTTTACTAGGCTTTAACAAACAGAACTATAACGGCTACAGTTGTGATAAAGGGGATTAAAATGCGTGAGCTTAACACGGGATCCCCCACACAGATAGTGGCACAAATGCAATGACAGCCAGAATACAAAGATTTGGATGTAAACAAAAAAGAAAAACTGATGTTTACTTTTATAAATCTTTTTAGTTAATTAAAAAGAACTTCTCAGATAAGGTATATCTCAGAAAGAAATGTATTTCTCAGTTTTCTCAGACAGAAAGAGGTATTTCCCAGTTTTGCCCACTGGGATGGGAAATATTAGTTTTGGACGGGAAAAACCCAACCATGGTTTAAATGTATTGATTTATCGAGTGGTAATTAAAAGTCTTGTTGTATTACACCCCCTAATTTTTTTTCAATCCTAATTTTATTTTTTCGCTAGATTTATTTTCAGATTTAAAAATTAAGTGTAACAAGTTTGTCATAACGACATCAAATTATAAAAATAGGTTATTTATTATAAAAATTGAAACTGTATATTACTTTTCCAAATAACTCTTTCAAAATATCTTTATCAGGCATGTTTTCTTTTCCAAAGTATGATTCTAAAGGAGTTGTAATATCCAAAACTTCAAAACTTAAATTTTGAAGTCCATGGTCTGCTTCTGAAACACATACAAAACCTTTAAAAAAGAAGTCCTAAAAGAACTAAAATAGCCTACTTTCCTGTTACTAAAATACTTACTGAAATTCGCATCAGGAAACAACTAGGTTCGTAATAGACGGACGGACAAAAAGTATGAAAGTTGGGTCTCTGAGGTCATATTTTTGTAGCAAAAAAATGAATTTTTGAAATCCGATGAATAGAACCAATTTTAGAAGGGGGTACGGACAGATAGACAGACATCGACAGCATGTCAATACCTAATTATTATTTTTTTTATTCTTTCGAATTCAAAGAAAATTAGGGCAATGAGTAGGTCCATCTTTGCTATGACTACCAGCCAATTTTTTAATACGCAGGATATAATCTTCCTAATTGGAACTGAGCCCGAATGACAGCGTCTCCAAAGTTTTTTTTAAATATTTTTTTATAAAAGTAGCTGACTTACAGGTCTCTATAATTTATGCAGTTTAAGGGAAAATTCATAAAAATAAAATTTACAAAACTAAATGAAATCAAACCTGAGGGACACCATTTGAAACGTTTTATGAGAATGACCCATATATGTCTGCATTTTTACATGTCCACGTTGGGGAAATAATGGGTTGCGTTTAGCAATACGTTTGTGTTTTGTTTGTATTACCTAAAATATTGTGTGTGTGTCTGGCTAGAGTTGGGAATCAGAGAGTAGAGGGCGAATAGTAAAAAAGTAAAAGCGTATAGTAAAAAAAGGTAAGACTATAAAGAAAAAAAAATCCATTAGTTAATTTTTCAACGCGTTGCCGTTGGTTGTAGGAAGAAGGAAAATGATTCATTAGTCTATATCTGTTATGCATAATAAATTGGATTATTGAAGCATATTAGCCACTTGAACACCAATTTCACTGAATATATTAATTTAAACTCTTAAGACCATTTTGTACCTTTTTTTTTTTAATCTCTGTACCCCTCACAATTTGCGAAAAAACGTTTTGGACCCGCTTATATGTTTATATTTGGTATTAACATAAGAGTAAAAGAAGGCACAATTACTGAATTACATCCTAAATACACAAAAAACTTACGTGATAGAAGATCATCAAAACTAACTTCTACGTCAAAAATTCTTGAATTAGCTGTTTTCCAGTCCTTTCCCTGTAAAGCAAAAAATAAAATTTGCAAAATAAAGAGGCTGGAAAGGAGCATCTACAGCGTTACTAACAATTATATACACAAGAAGATATTTAAAAAAAAACTTTTGTTCGTTTTAAATTAGAAATTATATATTTAGAATTTTGATTGTTTCTAAAACTTGACATATTTACCAGCCAATAACTAGTTACATTGTTTACAAATGCTGAATTCTGAAACCTGCATCGCTGCCAATTAAGAAACAAATGGCTATTTGTAGTTGAGCAATTGTTAAATTGTTTTTTTTTATAAAAAATATGAAAAGGTAAATTTAATGTGGTTTTTATTTTAACCAATTAAGGCATTATGGACATATCGGTATTGACCAGTAAATACTGGTTAAAGCCATTCTAACCCTGAATTGAATAATTTTAGGGCATTCTATAGTATATTCATAGGGGTTAGTTCTATTCATAGGCGTTAAGGAATAATGGCTGCATTAACGACATGCACAACTATAATGAGTTGATCTTACATGCTCTATTGTCACGCAAAAATAGTAAATATTACTGTGAGGATTGCATGCCAGTTTAGGTTTATTAATTGGTTTAAGGTTGTTGACATTAAAGAGTTCCTCAAAATTTTATGGTTTTCAAAATTAGGAGAATAACTATTTTGTTGAATATTTTAGAATATTATAACTCACTTTTAGCTTGAGAATGAGTTTTCCAATCATATGGACGATATCTTTATTTCTGAAGTCTGTATAGTTGCGTAAGTAAGGGCACTCCAGTTTGTGATCAGGCCAATCATTTTTCTGCCAAAGACGTTAATGAATTTTGATTAGGTTTGCTATCACAGAGTAAACCGTAAATGAAAGCAGGGAATATACCCAATGGTAGATGCTCCAAAAACTAATATTTTGCCCACAAAAACATTCTTTGAAACTTCAACAAATTGACATATGTATAGGGGAGGGTAGGGGCTAATGGGACAATTTTTTATTAACCTCTGAATTTTAGCAAAAATACAAGAATTTTAATTTCTTTTTTTTACAAGCTCATAAATTGAACATTCGTTTACTTAAAAAGTCATTCTACATGTTAAAACATTACCATATTTTAGCTGCTGAGCATTTTATACAAACATGTATAATAGTCCCATTAACCCCCATTTGTGGGGTCTAATTGGGACAGGATGCAGGGCTAATGGGACATGGTAAATGTTGCCTTAAATAAAGTTTCAAAAATTGGAAAAGGAATCAGAAAATGACCTGGAAATAAAATTTTAAAGCAAACACAATTTGCATAATGAAATTTGATTTTTTTAAAACAATTATTCCCCATTGAAAGGTGAAATATCTAAGTTAAAACTCAAAATCGAAGATTTTCCCGAAATCTTTGTTGAATCACTGGAAAGGATAGTTTTTTTTTAAAACTAAATCTTCTAAAAATGTATCTCAAACTTGTCATCGTTTTCAAATTACGTGAATTTAAAAAGACTGTATTGATCTTCAAATAGCCTACCCGGAGTTCATTGCTATCTATTTAAGAAATCAATCCAACGTAATAAAGAATAGTTTGCTTTTCAGCAAATTTTACCAACAACAAATCATTTATCTTTACCAAGCTCTGTTCAGATGTAATTAATGAAATTGCAGGGAAATGTGGCATCAATAAAGCTACACGAACTTTCACTTATTATACGACGAAAAAAAGTTCAAAAAGGGTAAAATTAGAGTTTTAAAAAGTTTTTGGCAACTTCACTGAATAAGATATTCATATTGATTATTCAAGAGAAGCATACAAAACTAGGTTTATTCGTGTCCCATTAGTCCCCACAGTTTCTGTCCCATGAGACAACACAGTGCTATTATTTATAAATGATCCAACACAGAACCACGTGTATTTCACTACAGTATTTGGCATATAATATCTTAATTTATGATATGCCTTCTACCTAAACTAGAGTTTAATTCGTGAAGTTTTTATTCAATACTTCAAAAGTGTAAAAATAGATACACTTTTAACTTACTTTGGATTCTCCAAAACAACAATTCTTCTCTCCATTTCAACACATGCTTTTAATGGCTAATCTTTGGTTGTTAAAATCTGAAGTCTAACAGTTATAATGTTGTAGTGTAGAAATATTTGTATAAGAAGTATATTTTTCTCCTCATTTTGCTCAATATTAAGTTCTTTCTTAATAACTCTCAGTTAATGTCTTGCCGGTAAAACAAACAGTTCCCACGTTCTAAAACAACGCTTTGTCAGCGAGCTATAATTATTTTCAAGAGAAATTGCAAACACATTAGAATTTGTTTTGACTTCACTCTTCTCACAACAAAACCATTGAAAATAGAGTAGAGCTACTTCTTAAGGGGGTCTAGTACCTTGAAATTGGTAAAATTGCACTTTTTTGTTTTATTGTATGGAAACATAATATAGCCAATAGACTACAATTCATAGCAAACCAGATAACAAAATTCATAATACCAAAAGAGTTATGAATATTTTCATTCAAAAACTTTGTATTCTGGAAACGTTAAAATGAAACTTAAGAAGCTAATATCTCCGGACGAGATTTTCCTATTTTGATCTATTTCAAAATGCTAAGGCTTTTTAACTACAGCACTTTAAACTGTTTTCTTTACATTTTGAAATATAAAATAGAATTTAATATAAAAGTATGCATTCTTTTTGCTTAATTTTTATTTGATTTTTCGTAAACAATGTTCAAAATTGAAAATTCATTTTTTCCCATTAAAATCTGTGATTTTTTCAGTAATATTTTGTTTCCAAAATAGTAGTGTGTGTTAACTAAAATTTTAATGCAGACTTCTATTAGGATATTAATAAAGAACCTCTAAAAAAATTTTAAACACTCAAAATTGAAAAATCGAAGAGGAGTAGGAATTTTAAAAAAAAGCAAAAATTTGATTAAAAAAATTTAAATTTTGTCAAATTTTGCACATAATTTTCTTTTGGGCTAAAAAGTATTGTTTATGGATGTTGCTTACTGAATCCAAATTTTTTTTTCTTACTTAAATGCAAAAATAAAGAAAAAGTTGTGCAAGTTTCCGGACCCCCTTAATTAGACCTCGAGGTGTGAGGCTGTGTGCTTTGGTGTCGTTCTTGGTGCTTTCTTAAAAGCAGTAAAGGCTTCTTTGAAGACTTTAAATATTTGATATGAAATAATAAATTATGTTTAGACGTTCAATCCTTCCTTCATTGCTTATAGAATTAACTAAAGAATAAGTGTATCCTTCTGTGTAAGAAGGGTTTTTTTTTACATACAGACAAACTCGGTTACAATGACAACTCGTTTTTGAAATTCCCGCCTTAAGAATTATTGAGTGGAGAAAGCAAAATTGAAGTAAAATTCTTTTAAGAGATATTAGATTAACATTATAATTTTACGGACATCCCCCATTTTATCATCGTCCACGTGTCAACTACTATATTCTAATTATCGCCCGCCCTGCGTGTTGACTGTTGTAAAAAGTGAAACAATACATTACATATACAGTAGAACTCTAATTATCCTAATCCTAATAAATTGGAGACAGACATTAGGATAATTGGCTAAGTCGACAGCCAATAATATTTATACAATAATTGATTTAGCATTCTAATAAAGTTTTCGGTGCGAAAGTTTGGGTAGTAGGAGCAACCGATAGGGTGTGAATTCTGATATTGGAGTTCTTCTGAAAAAAAAAATTATATTTAGAACGAAATGTGGATTACCTGGCAGCTTTTTCCACAGTATTTCATGACACTGCAAGCACTACATTTTTTCAAACCAGTACACCTGAAATATCGAAATAATAAAAAAATGTTTTAATACAGAATTTTTTAAGATAAATAAAATACAAGTATAAATATAGCTTAATCTATTTAAAAAAAACTTCTTACATTTCAGTATGTTTTAGCATTGTTCACATGTGATGGAATTAACACGAATAATCTCGCAAAGGATTAATAATTTATCGACGTTATGGTTATACCCTCTCCCTTGGTATAATTACCTCAGCACCGTAGTGTGTATGTATGAAAAAAAATCGCGGCCAGTAGCAAGAGATGAAGTGATTCCGAATTTCTGTTTTCTATATAGGTAGAAAAACACCAATTGTTTAGTTCAGAAGCTAGTTTGGTCCTCACTGCCTGAAGGGATAAAAGGATAAGTGAACCTTACACAATCCGGGATTGAATACTGCTAGTCATTTAGAGAACTATGTTATACGGTTCGTCACTCAGCGT
>JAFNEN010002280.1:0-16903 GCA_019343175.1 Oedothorax gibbosus
AATAAATTTCGGAAAATTTAAAATCAAAAGATTTAATAAATTTTTTTATTTATTTTAGTTTTTTAAGTGTGTTTAAAATTAAGTGTTTGAAATGAATTAATTAAATTTCACACTTACTTTTTTCCCACACTATTTATATACGACTATTAAATCATTTTTTTTTTTTAAAATTTTAGTTTAGTTTGAATTATCGTCGCACTAGAGCTACACGAGGGCATTGGCGCGGGCGTCGTTTTTTTAGAACCACAGTAAAGTACGCCCCCGACACTAAATGGGCCCCCCAAGCAACCATTGGGCGACATGACGCAGCGTTTTTTTTTTTAATTTCCAATTATTTAATATGAAACAAAAGGAATAAAAGTATGGAAGGTACATGTGGCAAAAAATCGAAATGGAGATTTTGTGTTTCTCCGTTTTGGGGGGTGCTGATTCTAAAATGGGGGTTTTTGAAAATGGTCCGTCTATCTGAAACCACCTTACAGCTCAAACTAAAAAAAATCAACAAAAATTGGTATACTCAGTCCCTGAAAAAACTTTTAGACGCACTTATTTTTTTTAGTATTTTATTTTTTTTAAGAGTTTTTATGCAATAAGGGGATATTAAACACAATATTATTGATTTTTTTTTTAAAAAAATTGTTGGGGACAACATATTGTATTTATTTTAAGATAATTATGATTAATTTTATTAATTATTTTTTAAAAAGATTATTTATGTGTGGAATCATCATCCTCAAATCGGGAAACATACAGCCCCTTGCTTTGATAGCATGGCGGCAAAATTAAAGCTTTGATAGCGGCTAAGGGGCTCAACTAAATTTTTTTTTTTTTTTTACATTAATTTCACTTTTCTTTAAAACTTAAAAAACTTATGTTTTTTCTAAATTAATCCCGTTTTATGTATGTCAAAAAAATCGGAATTGTTGGAAAAAAATAAAAAAAATAAAAAAAAAATTTAAAATTTAAAAAATAAAACGGTACAATATCCCCGGTAATTTAAAATTTACATGAATCTTGCGTGCGTCGAATAATTTGTCCAGGGGGCTGTAGTTCTAATTTTGTCGGACTTTAAGGTTTTTGAGAAAATCGCGCATGCCCAAGGGGGCTCTGCAAAGGAAATGTTTGGTTTTAAAAATATTGAATTACTATTAGGGTATTATCTTACCTTTAAAGTATTGATTTATTGAGTGGTAATTGATATTTTGTAGGTTTTTCTCACCCTATTTTTAGCTTGTTTTAGATTAATCTTCAACTGGGGCGTCAAAAACAGTTAGTTTCCACCACGTTTATAACGAAAAAAAGGGGAAGGTATTATAATCGTTCAGTTCGTCTGTCTGTCCGTCACCCTTTTTCCCAAGCCCAAACTACAAATGCTATGGACAAGTGTGATACTTAAAAAACTTCACGCATCAAAATTAGAATAATTAAAATTTTTTAGAAAACTTTTCGAATTCAAAGTTTTAATTATTTAAACAAGAATTCAAAAAACTAAATACCCTATTTTTCCTTTACTTAATATCTGAAGTTCTAATCGGGAAAAAAACTAGGTTCCAAAAAGTAAATTCATCAACAGCCGTTTTACACTAGATTTATAAAATTAAAAAAAAAAAATCGAAACACAGCACCCAGCTATGATAAAAAACTTCAAAAAGCCAAAATCCACTTTTTTCCCTTTAATATTCTTCGTAAATTATTAAAATATTATTTATCATCTGCTCGTATTTATTTGTAGTTCGAAGAATAAATATTTTTTAATAACAAAAGTAATAAACTACCCGAACTGCTTAAAAAACAAGAAATGAAAATTTAAAAACTAAGCATAATTGCTGCAAAAATTTGCCTTGCCCTTTCTTGGTAGATAATTAATGAAAATCAAAAAAATAAAATTGTGCTCATTTTTGAGTCATTCCAAACGATTCATAAAAATTTTATTTTTGCTTAAAAATATTTTAAATAAAAAAAGTTTCTATGCCATTGTTGTTTTGGAACAGTGATTTAAATGACTCAAAAATTTAAATTTTAATGTAATTAAAAGGGAAAATTTGCCGAAAGATAGTAAAATTATGTCGTCCGGGCGACAGACAGACGGGCTAAAAATTAAAGTTTTGGGGGTCTAGGTCTAGCTTTCTAACAAAAAAAAAATTTTAAGATCCGATGGATAGAACCGTTTTGGAAGGGGGGGAAAGGGCGGACAGACAGACAGACGGACATCGACCGCATGTCAATACCTACTTTTCATTTTTTTAATTCTTTTGATTAAAAAAAGAAAAGTAGGGTAAAAATGGTTTAAAATTATATAATTTTGGACCCTTTTGTTTGGGGTCCCAAAAGGAAATTAGGGAATGTTTTTTAAAAAGATGTGATACAGTTTTTTGGGGGAAACTTTATTTCACATTTTCAATGCAACATTAAATTTTTTAAAATTTGGGTTGTTCAGGGGACTAGTTCCTTCCAGTTTTAATTTATGCATGCCTTGCGATGTTTCATTGGAGCTCTGTTCCCACGTAACATTTATTCCCCAAAAGAATCGAGAAAATTTTATTTTTATTTAAATTACTTGTATCAACAGGCATTTTCAGACCCAAAACAAGTCAATTTATTTTATGGGCCCTAAAAATTCAGTAATTTTAAATTTTGTAGAAACAAAGGACATTACACTTATAACAAAAAATGAAATCCCCTCCCCTAGGGAAAGGCATTTTCGGCACCGGAAAGGGTGAAAAATTTCTCAAAATTTAATTTCAATGCTAAATTTAATGGGAAATTTTGCCGACAGATAGTAGATTTAGTCCGTCCGGGCTACAGACAACGGGCGGACAAAAAGTATAAATTGGGTATCGAGGTCATACTTTTTTTAACAAAAAAAAAATTTTAGATCCCATGATTAGAACCGATTTTGGAAGGGGGTAAGACGACAGACAAAAGGACAGCAGGGGGACAACAGACGGCGACATACGAAAGCAGACATACGAACAGACGCAGATGGACAGACAGAATTGGCATCAAAAGCATTTCAAAACCTCAGTGATTTAAAAAGACCAAAATTTAATTTTAACTAATTAATGGGAAATTTGCCGAAAAATAGTAGATTTATTCCCCGGCGTCAGACAGCGGACAAAAAAATATAAAGTTGGGGATCTGAGGTCATAGCTTTCTAACAAAAAAAGAATTTTTTAAGATCCATGATTAAACCCATTTTGGAAGGGGGGGACGGACGGACGACAGACGGACAGAGGACATCGCCGCATGTCAATACCACTTTTTTATTTTTTTAATTCTTTCGAATTAAAAAAAAAAAAAGTAGGCTAAAACGCAAAAATTTTAAGCTCATTTTAAAAGCATGGAACCATTTTTATTGGGGAAATTAAATCACCCTTTCATTCGCAACATCGTTGAGAAACTTTAATTCTTTTAGACAATAAATTTAAATAAATTTATTTTTGGGGGGGGAAACGATCAATTTGAAAAGACGTCAAAAAATTTCCCCATACAAGATTCTTTGTACGTTTTAAAGAAATATTTTTATTTTATTTAAAAGTAAGGAATATTACAACTTTTTCTTTAAATATAAATTAATATTGGGAAACGGATAAGTAAAAATTATTGAATTGTCGAAATAAAATAAATGATATTTTTTAAAAAATCGATGATTTTAAATTTCATTTTAAAAAAAAAAAAAGTTTTATAAAATATGAAAAATCTTAAACACTACATTTTTTAATAACTGTTTTCCCCCAGATAGGTAAACAAAAGTTTTTTTGGGAAAATTTAAAAAGGGTAAAGGGAAGAACAAAGGTAATTTTTTTTTTTGGACTTTTAATTGTGTGAAATTTTTTTTTGAACTTAATTGAATATCATAAGTTTGTTATATTTAAAAAAAATCAAAAAAAAATAAAAATACGCACTCCCAAAAATTTTACACGACCAAAATAACCCCCTTTGTGGAATTGCACTTAAACGGGTTTGGATTAGGGCCCCACTTTTTCCAAATCGATCTTTTTTTACAACAATTGGCAGGGGAGCCTTGTCTAAATAATTCCAGTGCCCCTTCAAAAAACTGCTCTTCATGAACTGATGCTTGGAAATCTGGTTGTAACTGATCCTCACTCTGAGTTAAATTTATTTTTTTGGGAAATAAAATAATGCTCAAAAATTATTACCAATTTTAATAAATTTTAAATAAAAGATTTTAAAAATTGGGTTTGGGTTGTGCGGACAATTTAAGTGAAAAAAACGTTTTAAAAAAAAACAAAAAGGGGATTTTATTTTGACTCTAAAAAAACCCTAATCGTAACCCTTTATTTTTTACTAGGTCACATACCAACCTAAAAGGGGTAGTTGAAATCTGGAAAAATAATTTTGGGGGTTTTAAAACAAAATTGGGTATAAAAAACCAATATTTCTACCCTTAAAAAATTCTTGGGGAAGTGCAGGTTTTTAATTTAAAAAACCTTTTAAAACCCCCCAATGTTCCTTTGGAATCCCTTGAAAATTTTTTTCTACTAATTAAAAAAGGTTTTATTTTTCTTAATGGAAAATCATATTTTGAAAAATTTAAAAAAATTCTTTTTTAGTTAAAAAAAATAGGGAAAAACTGAAAAATAAATTCACTCTGAAAATTTTATAAAAAATTTTTACCCAATTCTTCATTTTGCTTTTAGGTTTTTTTAAAAATTTTTTTTAACTATTTGTAAAAAATTTAAATTTTGAAAAAAAAATTTGTTATAAATTTTTCAAAAGTTCGTTCCAATTTTTCCCCCAAATTTTGTTTTAAAAAAAATTTATTTTTTTTTCCCCCTGTTTTTTCCATTTCATTCTGGGTAATAATAACTATTTCCCAAAATTTTGATTTTAGAATAAAAAAAAAAAATTGGAATGAAAGGGTTAAAAAAGTACCAAATGTCCCCCAATTTTTTTGAGCAGTGTAACACTGGGGCCCCTATCAAACCCCCGCCACAAATTTCCCCGAAAATTTTAAAGCGTTTTTAAAAAAAAAATAACAAGTTTTTGAACTTTTTCAGCCATAATTGGGGAAAAAAGTAAATTGGTTTTTTTTTTAAAATTTTTTTTTTCCAATCCCTTCCTCCCCTTCCTTAAAAAGTTCGTGTTGTAAAAAATGGCCCTGAGTTCTCAACAAAAAAACCTAAACCGGAAAGGAAAAAAAATATTTTACTATAAGGGGGAAAATCTTGGCTTTGGTATGTTGGGTTATTATTTTCCAAAAGGTCTGACGGCAAGCACCCAATACTTTTTCCCCTCGTCTATACTTTAAATAAATTTAAAAAATTTAAAAACCGATTTAATTTTAAAACATTTACAAAAAAATTAAATTTGATTAATATGAAAAATCAACTGTTTTTTTCGAAAATTCGTTGTGGTACTTTTTTTGCCAAAACGCGTTGTGGCAAATTTTTTAAAAATATGGTATGTTATGGAAATCTCCCCACGAAGATACAAACATTAAAGCTTCAGTCAGGTTTTTAAACACAACTTTTTTTTTTTAAAAAGTATAAAAAAATTCTAAAATTTGAAGTGTGGAAGAATCATTCATATTCATCTGGTGCAGATATATATATATATTATTATATATATATATATATAAATTATAATATATATATATTTATTTATATATATATTTTAAAATATATTATAATATATAATATATCTATATATATATAAAATATATATTATATATTTATATTTTTATATATTTATATATATATATATTATATATATATATTATATATAATTATATATTTTTAACTTTAAAAAATTAAAATAAACCTAATTTTCAATTAAAATTTGAATTTCCATGCAGTGATAATAAATTTCACTTCACCAATTTGCTTATCCCTCAAAGGAATGAACATTTGTCTTTTAACTTCCACACTACGTTTATAACGTAAAAGTGGGAAGGTATAATAATCGTTCAGTCCGTCTGTCTGTTTTGTTCGTCACCCACTTTCATATGCCAAACTACAAATTCTACGGACAAGTGTGATACGTCACCAAATTCAGCGCGTCGAAATTAGAATACATTAAAAATTTTCAGAAAATAATTCGAATTCGAAGTACTTCAATTATTTAAAACTGAAAAATTTATGCTCATTTAAAAAGCATATAGAAAGCCTTTTTTATTAGAATTAAATCACCATTGCCATTCGCAACCAATCCTCGAAAACTTTAATTCTTTTAGACAATAAATTAAAATAAATTTATTTTTTGCGACATCGATCAGTTTGAAATGACATCATATATTTTACTACCAGATTCTTTGTACTTTGATATGAAATGTTTTCATTCTATTTAAAAGCGAGAAATATTACATTTCATTCTTTGAAATATAAATTAATTTTTGCAAACGATAAGTAATAATTATTGAATTTTCGAAAAAAAAAATGAACTATCCAAATTTGGCATGTAAATGTTTAATATAGAATATTAATTCTGTGTGGGTCGCCTTTTTACCTGTTAAAACAACTGTTGTGTGGAAGCGGGTTAAGTGCAGATTCTGTTACAAACCTACTTGTTAAATATCAAAACTTTGTAAAAATAACATAACTCGGAGCTGACCCCAATACGCGATAAATTCATTTTCGAGAGAAATACATTGTTTACAATTCTGTCAAATTTACATCGATATAGGGACATTGGAATCGAGCTTTTGACAGCCATGGCTGGCTGAGACTTGCTAGTCGATCGACATTATCAGGAAGCTACAGAGGCTTGTTGTAGACCAGAGTTTGACAAGTTGGGCGGAAAGTTTTGAACAGGCTCGATAACGACAGAGCCGTTTCCCAGCACTGGATGGCCATTTGTGTGTTAAAATGGAACAGCTATATCGAAATCGGGTATTGCATTGAATAGGTGATAAAGTTATTGATCCTTTACTCAAATGCAAGTTTAGTATTGAATTAGTTGAGATTCATATAAAACTATATCTTTATTTCCTTATTTCAATTTATAATGAACTCAATGTTTAGATGCAATATCGAAAAATGTACATTTGTATCATTTAAAAATTTGATGACTAAACATAACTTTAAAATCGCTTTATTAGGTTTCATAATTTGTTATTTAATATTTTAAGGTCAGTTACATTTGTGTTCTACAATTAATCATTTTTGAATAACGATTTAAATTTGCAAATCTATTTTTTAATGATATGGATTTCCAAGTACGTATCGCTGGGAGTTTAGAGCAAAAAAAAGTTGCATCATTACTCTTCGAACTTCAAGTAAATTTAAGTAACGATAAAGACTATTAATTAAATATGCGAAAAAAAATTAATGAAAATGGTTAATTTTCGCGGTTTAAAAAAACATATTTTGTAAAAGATAAACAAGTAGGTTTTTTAACAGAATCTGGGTCACTTGAACCGCTTCCACACAACATTTGTGTTTAACAGGAAAAAAAGAGCCAAACACAGCATTAATTCTATATAAACATTTAACATGCTAAATTTGGCTAGTTTTCATTTATTTTCTTTCAAAATTCAGTAATTATTTGTTTATCGTTTGCTAAAATAATTTATATTTCAAAGAATAAATATGTAATATTCATCGCTTTTAAATAAAAAGAAACATTTCATAACACACAATCAAAGAATCTCTGTGAAATATATTTGACGTCATTTTAAACTGATTTATGGTGCAAAAAAAATTATCTTAATTTATTGTTTTAAAAGAATTAAAGTTTTCTCGAGCGATTGGTGCGAATGGCAATGGTGATTTAATTCTAAAAATGGCTTCTTATGCTTTTTAAATGAACATTACATTTTGCAGTTTTTTAAATAATTGAAGTACTTCGAATTCGAATTCTTTTCTGAAATTTTAAATGTATTCTAATTTCGATGCGCTGAATTTTTTTTGACGTATCACACTTGTCCGTAGCATTTGTAGTTTCGGCTATGAAGTGGTGACGGACAGGGACGGACGGACGGATAGACAGACAGATTGAACTATTATAATACCTTCCAATTTTTACGTTATAAACGTAGTGTGGAAGCTAAAGTAGTTTCTTTAACTTCTCGTATAGTTTTTACTTTTCTAAGAATTTAATGTTTTTAAATTAGTCTGAATAAAACACAGAAAAAATTCTTACAGTTAATTTTTGGTGTTTACAAATCAGTGTATAAAAGCATGAAGTTAACTTTAATAAAGCTTTGAAAGAAATTTAACCATGGAAATACAAAATTGCATCAAAGATACAAATTTCCAAATACTAACAGACAAAGAAAAAAAGAACATATATCCGTAGAAAAATATTCTGTTGCTTCACGATAAAAGGGTACTCCATGTTTTTCTTTCCTTCTATAAAAGAACAAAATATCAAACCGTTTTCAAGTTCTTTTCCGAAGAAGAAAAAATATTCTTGAGAGAGGGCCGATGACGTCACTTATATAGGATCAATCGGCAGAGCGAATAACCTTATTTATTATGGCGTAAAAGTACACATGAAAGGCTTATTAGAAGCGTTTATGGACTATTAATGTGAGATATGTCATAAAAAAAGACTTTTAGTAGAGTCGTATATATTTGTGGGATTTTAGTGGAATAGTGTTGGGAATAGAGTAAATTGGGTTTATAAAAAAGCAGTAGTAAAAACTAATAAGAAATTTAAGCGATATATGTTTATTTGAAAATAGTTATGTAGAATTTTAACGTATTAAATACCCATTTGAGAATAATTGCATAATTATTAATAACTTAATTACATAATTATTAATAACTTAATTACATAATTATTAATAACTTAATTACATAATTATTAATAACTTAATTACATAATTATTAATAACTTAATTACATAATTATTAATAACTTAATTACATTAAAATTATTAATAACTTTCTTACCGAATGGAAAAAAGTTTAAAAAATTTATTGTGATTTTAATTTGTCCTTAAATAATTCGATAATTTGTTCTCATTTTTCCTATATTGTGTTACTTTTGATAAACTATAGAACAGACAAAACTAATATTAGCACCGCGTTTTCTTTCCAATCGTATTTAATGAGTTGATTTATGTTTTTAGGTCTTACTTGCCCTGTAAGTGCTCAAGATGCGTATTTAACAATCGTGACATATTAATGAAATTTTTTTAATGCAAATTTTAAGATGTATTGATTGGTGAAAGTCCAATATCATTCAATAACCAGTTCATAGTACAAAGATTCATAACTTTTGCACAATGAAATGAAAGGATAAACTTTAATGGGAATGCTTCAGCTCTTGACCGTCAAAAGAAATGAATGAGATGTTTTTTCTCGCGCTTTGGTTGGTGAATGAATGTCACGTGGGAAAATAACACCAATCGGAGCACCGATCGAAGGAAATTCAAGAATGAAAGCTGGAAAGAAATACGTCCCCTGAAATAAGCCAATAATGATTGTCCTGGTTAAGTTGAATCAGCGTTACACTAATGAAAGGGCTATTGGCGAGGGGTCTCATAATTTTAAACCACGACCAAGTGACGACTATTCTTTTTGGAAAAACCTACTTTTGCTCGCACCCAGTGTAATATTTTTTTTACTTTGAAATTTCTCATTTAAAACGCATGAAACTTTAAAATATTCAAATTCATTAATTAGAAAAAGGCTAAAACTTTTTTTTTACTTTTCCGAAACATAATGGAAACCGGAAATTCGATTTCTCGTATTCGTAAGTAATGGTTTTAGGTTGTGCGAACTTCCTGTAAAGAAATCCTCCCAGATTATAGAAAAAGGGAAAACGAAATAGAACCCTGTTTGACTAAAAAGAGCAGATTGGAGAAAAGTGAAAATAAAAAATCTCGATAGTAATTGGATATCTGACAGAAAATAGCAGGCATCCAAAATTGTGTTTCTTGTTTGTGTTTAAATTTTGACTTTAAATATACGACACATCTAAGGTTAATTTGAATTATCGTCGCACTAGAGCAACACGAGGGCTATTACGACACATCTAGTCTTTAATAGAAAAACTCAAAATAATAATAGGATAATTCAAAAACATGTACATTACTATCTATGTATCTGTCAGTGAAAGGAACTTAACTTTGTTTCAAGGACCCATTATAATTTTATGCGAAAAAAGTTTTTTTTTAGATGTATTTAAGTTTAATATTGTTAGATTTTAAAATTCTTTTCTTGTGATCAATATTTTAAAGTTACGTATTTCAATTACTTCTCTAATCAGCATGAAACTTATTAAGTGACTTTTTAAAAGCGAGGTACCAGGCAATGCCAACTTTGAGACACATCTAGACCTTTTCTACTTGTAAATTTAAGTAAAAACTAGTATTCCATTCTACGGAAAAATTAGTTATCAACTTTTTGATTCATAATTTTAAACTCAACTTAAGTGATTTTTCAATGCAAAGATTCTGACGCTGAATTCCTTTACGATAAACAAGCTACACGTTTCTGCTTATGCGACAGAAATCCAAAAAAACTAAACAATTCCAACTAAAAAGAAAATTGACGCATACTTTAAAAAGAAAAAGCAAGGCGCTACAAATAGGAGGTTAGGTTTCCTTTGAAATGCAGGGCTTGTTGAAAACGCTATTTTGATCGCGGTGATATATCGTGTGGTTCCGAAACCTTTGCCGATTTTTATTTTTTGTGGGGCTTCGTCTTACTTTTGAGTGACGGATTCTGCTCAACAGCAGGTGGCTAAGCCTAAACGTCAACATTCCGTCATGTTAGGTTGAAGAAGTTTTAACTTATGAAGTCGACTGGCTTTTGCGTAAGGTGGGTTCGAAACTAAGTACAAGTAAAAAAAATCTGTAGTATTACTAGAAAATCTCTAGGAAACTCAGATGCCATGAACTTTTCTAGTAACCTTACTGCATTAAACTTAGTAAGTAAAACATTACCATTTCCTTAGTAACCATACTAAGAAAACTGTAGTAGTATTTACAGATGATTTGCTTGTACGTTTACTAAAAACTTGCAGTAGCTTTACAGGTGATTTTCTTGTATGTTACTAAGAAACTATAAGCAGCTTCACCAGTGCTTTTCCTGTAAGTTTACTAAGAAACTGGTAGTAGCTTTTTCAGGGTTTTTTCCTGTATGTTTACTAAAGGAACTATAAGCAGCTTCACTAGTGCTCTGCTTATATGTTTACGAAGAAACTTGTAGTAGCTTTACATGTGCTTTTTCTGCATGTTTACTAAGAAGTCTTTGGTAGAACTACAAATACTTTTTTTCTTTTATATTCGCTTTGAAATTATTAGTATATTGAAGACGATAGTCCCACCCTCTGTAACTTGGATACTCTACCTGCACTTTTACTGAGGAGCTGTTAAGTAGTGTAACAACCATCACAGAAAA
This sequence comes from Oedothorax gibbosus, assembly GCA_019343175.1. NCBI lineage: Eukaryota > Metazoa > Arthropoda > Arachnida > Araneae > Linyphiidae > Oedothorax > Oedothorax gibbosus. The sequence continues at coordinate 11,315 of JAFNEN010002280.1, forward strand.
TAGTTCTGTATTTTCTAACTGGAAAATGTTGTTATCCTATGATTTTTTAAATCAGAAATTGTGGAAAGGTAGCTTGGTAATAATACAAAGCCATTTCAAGTATTTTTTCATTGACCTATATTATTTGCTATTCTTCATATTTTTCTTTAATACAATACAATTATTTACATTTCTTTAAAAATACACTTATTCAACGTAATCTTTAAATTGAAGGATCTTACCAATACATTTCGATTATTACCTAAGTAACCTTAGTATAATTACTGATAACAAAAAATCTGTAACTTTATGAAGAAATAATTTCTGTAATACCGAAAACATTTTCTTGCTAAACATAAGAGAAAAATAGGGGTTATCCATCTTCTGATTTAAAACAGATTTCTATCTAACCTTCAAGACACTCATATACATATATAAACTAAATTTATAATTTGATATTTTAGACATTTGTCCATTAGAATTTTTTTTTCTTTTTTTTTAAAAATATATTTTATATTCATTATTATTTTCTTGATGTCCAACTTAATCATTTATAACTTAACTCCTTCTAATCCACTAACCTATAACTCATTCAGAGATAAGCAACATTTTGTAACGATTTCAATTTTAACCTGAATGTAAATATTCAATTACTAAATAAAATATAAATAGCATGCTTGGATCAAAGAGTTAACAGCATTCTATCAATTTCAAATTAACACAAGTAACTTTATTATAAATTAGAAACATACTTAGTTGTAACATTGAATAATGTACAATTCCTTTCTTTTTTTAAAAAAAGTACCTGTTTTATGTCACAAAAATATTCTTATATATATATACAAAATTTCGTAAATTAAACTGATACATGAAAATGAGGAAAATATAGTCTTGTTATGTGTAATTCTTAACTTTAATTTTATTGTTTTTAATGTTATTTACACTTTTCATACACAATTTAAGATATAAAGGAGTAACTGAACATAACTATTACAGTTTGGAAACTCATATTAACAATAAACCCCTTAAAAGTTTAAAAATATTTAATTGAAAAAAAATATCCTACGATTGTAAACATCAGAGTTTGTCAATAATAAGTACAGTAGTGTCAGTAGTATAATTTTTTTTTAATTGAATCACTGAAAAACAATAGAAACTCCTTATAGGTTGCACTTTTAAAACATTTTTATTAATAGTTTCATTCATTTAAACTAAGAGCTTTATTTTACATTAAAAACAATAATAACATTAACTGAAAAGCAAGTAAAAATTTAATAACACAATTAGGTTTCAATCACCATTTGCAATTTTATCAGACCTGCTGCTGCTACAGCTTCATAACAAAAAATAAAGCTTAACTATTTTTACACTATGCAAAAATTAATAGTATCGCATATTTTATATATGTATAACATTTTCCCCTATGATACTCCATCCTGTTGGGACTTCGACAGAACAGGGTGGGACTTAACTCGCACTCTTCCACTACCAAATCTTCGGAAAATAAGCATGTGCTGTCGTCTGCTTTTGCCTGAAAATATACAAACATACACGAATATGAAATACAAGTGAGCAATGCAAGAACTTGAAATTATATATTTCACTTTTTCACAGATGGCAGCAAGGTCAATATTGCTGTTTTGTATTACTATCCTCACTCACATAAAAAGTTATGCAGCGGTTAATTCAAGTTATTAATATCTATTTCAATAGTCCAATGATATATTTTATCTTCCTCACTACAATTATAACGTAAAAAGTATTCAGTCCATAATTGTTCAGTCCATCACCCAATTTCACAGAACGAACCACAAGTATCACCGACAAGTGGGATATAAATATTGAAGCAAAAAATCAGGCAAGGCTATATCCCAAATTTCATTAAAAATTTTAAATAAGAAATATATTTCAAAAAACTAAAAATTTAATCTCCATTCAAATAACAGGAAAATTCCATTTTTTATTCAATATTTCCAATGTTGCCATTTCGTCAAACACGCACGAGAAACTATTTAAAATAAAAATAAAACTTGAGAAATATATATTTATGTGATATAAATCAGTTTGGAATGACGTCTTGTATATATCACAATAGTATATATCACAACGCAAAAAAGACTAATATAATTTCTTAATAATTTTGTTTAGATACATATTGCAGAGTGTTGTATTAATTTCTTTTTCTCATGAAACCCATGATTTAAACTTCATCATGCATTCCAAGGTAAAAACCATGTGTGTTCCGAGGTGCAACGCCATGCTGTACCTCGGGATAGAATTTGTTGGTATATACATAATATTTTTTTAAAAAAAGCAATTGTATTACAAAAAATCCTAGTTTCGGTATACGGCGACTTTTTCGGAACGTTGGCGACAAAAAAAAAGCAGATAAATAATTCTAATCTGGCAACAGTTGTTGACTTCGCGGTTTCCGAATAGCATCGTCTAATCCCGCGTCGCTACGCGATGTTTTCTCGCCAACAAGTTTGGCGAGAAATAAAAAGTCGCCGTATACCGAAACTAGGAATTAACCAAAATTAATAAAATAGAAAACAATTGGATCGTATTTCATTACTTAATAAGAATAAATTAAAGACCATTTTATTTTGCATATACCGATCCCCCATACTAAAGAATGAGGTTGCTTTTAAAGTTTTAAAAGATAATTTTTAAATATAAGCTAAAAATCACCGACTTCTAAACTATAGAAAACCATATCGTTTTATTGTTGTTGTTGACTTTACATAACCAAATTTTGTATTGGATTTTTCCCATCGACCAATGGAAAGAAAAAAAATAATCTAAATAACTTATGCCGATGTCTTTAACTTCTCAAGCCATTAGGCCTAATGTTCTGGCATTATTTTTACGTGCTATTTGCATTATTCCAAAAAAAATATACATTCAATGATAATTTTAAAAAAAGATAACAAATTTAATAAGAAATATAACAAAATTAAGGCTTACCTGGAACAATTGTGGTTTTCGCGTAGGCGAGATCGCAGCATGCACACCGCTTTGGTAGAATAAATAAAACCACGTTTGCTGCTGCCGATTTTAGCTTCTTGAATCTTGATCGTTGACAGAGCTTTAACACAGCAACGTATGACATGTAATTTAGGACCACGATTAAGTGACAAGTTTGACACTTTAAAAATAAACCCTGGAATTGGAACATTCATAATTTTTCAGAAGTGCAAATTTCGGCTTTATTTATATTTTAAACTACGCATCTCTAGAAAAGATAGCCAGGGGGCGCTGTAAGACGTTACCATCAATTTACTTAGTATTACTACAGCAGTTTGTTTAGTATACTTACTATCAGAGATTGGTTACAGGTGATTTTCTAGTAAATGGTGTGATACCTGTAAAGTTACTAAGTAATCGTTAGTAAATTCACGCCAAATTTTTTACAGTGTATTCGAGTATTAGTTGAGAATATTTTTAGTTTGTTCTGAAAGCTTTACAGTTTGCTGTCTTGTTACGCGAGACCTAATGCTAAAGATCTATAATGGGTGAATACAAACATATATCGTCGGCCAAATGACTAAACCACGAATGTGCAAATCACAAAGATGAGAAAACTGTATAATGATTAGCTCACCGTTTTCAAAAACTGCCAATCCCTAGAACTTGCACATTCGTGTTTTTTTTTTTATTTGACCAAAAATATTACAATACTGGGGTTTGAGCACAGACTTAGGACAGAGGACTATAGCTTTATTATGCATTGTCTTACGAAAATGATAATGGATACCGATGAAATTGTTTTTTTTTTATACTTCTATTTCATTGAATTTTTTTTGAATGAAACACACACATTTAGTTTATGTCCTCAATAAAGCACCACTGTTTTGCTACAAACTGCTAATTAGTTTGTGATCTATTCCTGAGACACGATTTAGAAGAATAATAGCCGATACATCCGACATTTACCAATTGGTTACATCTTGTTTTATATGCTACAGTCGAAAGGGATAACTTTAACCCTGGAGGTAACTTTGGACCAAGCTTATCAAGCTAATAACTTTTTCTTTTAATAATCTCTTTAAAAATATGCTTGCTTTTTTCAATTAGTGGCAACCATAGATATCATAGTTAAAGTATTAGATTGACAGGTCACGTGACCTCCAATGCTAACGACGGGACGCGCATGGAGACCAGAATAAGAGGGCAAATGGGCCAGTGCTGCCACCACATTAAGGAGAAAAATACTACGAAACAATACCGTTTAATTCTAAAATTACAAAACAATACCATAAAAATACTAAAAAAGCGTTTAACGTTTTTTTTTAAAGTCACTAAAAAGATTCCAAAATGCAGCTAGTACTTATGGTATTTTTTTTGTAATTTTAGAATTAAACGGTATTGTTTCGTTGTATTTTTCTCCTTAATGTGGTGGCAACACTGGCCCATTTGCCCTCTTATTCTGGTCTCCATGCGCGTCCCGTCGTTAGCATTGGAGGTCGTTAGCATTGTAGCATGATCTGCCAATCTAATACTTTAACTATGATATCTATGGTGGCAACTCTGTCCTGACCTATGCGAGTTTAAAAAAAAATATTCAAAAAGAAAGTCGCACAAGGGTTTTATGCTTGGCTCAAAGTTACTCTCCAAGGCAAAAATACCCCATTCGACGTTACAGAAAATCCGTTAAAAGAACTATATAAGCCTGGATTCCCCCCCCCCCCCCCCAACATTTTCAGTTACATTTTTGTCAAACTTCATAACTTGTACGTTTCGGGGTACGTTTATTAATGGATAATAAACTCGTAAAGATGGCTGTGAGGATTTTTGAGGCACGAAACATTGGGCGAGAGCTTTCGTTTTTTATTTTTGCGAGCGTTCGCGTTTACTGTAAAAGCCATTATTCATCAAAAGTTTCGCGATCGTGTTTTCTCAGAAATCTGTTTGAATTTGTCACTTTATACTTTTAAGCTCCATGACTTTAAATAAAAAGGTCGGGAATCGTGGAATGTTGTACAAGTTTTGTTTTGCAGCTTCAAATACACTTTTCTGTTTTTGAGAGCTTATGAATAATGCAGTTTTGATTGACATCCTTACTTGTAAATTCATTAAAACTAATTACCACCGAAACTTTCATTTGATACGTAAGCATTTATTACCCATATTCTGTTTTAGAGTGAGTTCAAGCTATGATTAGATTGTTAGACTCTAGAAATAGATAACCGGAAACATTTCCAAATCCAATAATAACATAGTATAAAAATAAACCTAATATTTAGTTTATTCTAATGCTTCCTTAGGCTGTGTCCTGACTACGACCAGTGGCGTATCCAGGATTTGTCTCTGGGGGGGGACCAACTAATAATGAGCATGGAACAGCGTGTGAGGGGGGGGGGGGGGGTTATGACATAACATTATTATTTTTTTAAGCGCAAAACCGCATTTTTTAATGGGCTAAGCAATACTTTTGCAATCATACGATTAATTTAAAATGCATGGTTTCAAATTTATTTTGCCTTAATTTAGTTTGTGATGTTGAAAAATTATACATTGAAAACACTTATTTAAGAAATTTAAATTTGTTAAATAGGTTTTTTTTTCAGATTCTTTTGAATATAACTAACTAGAACATAATCTAATTCT
>JAFNEN010002282.1:0-17938 GCA_019343175.1 Oedothorax gibbosus
TTTAACGTGCACCAGTCACCATTAGCGTACACGGGGGTCTTCGGAAGGCAGCGGGACTCGAACTCGCAACCTTAGGGATGCCAGTCCAAGACCTTACCGACCAGGCTATCCCGCCCCTTCTTGTAAGTTTTCTTTCATCAGCGTTAAATGCTCGATCACTAAAGAATGATTTGTCATTTTTGTATTGAAAAGTTTCGATTTATGTAGCTTAACATAGCTAAAGCATCTGGTTATTTCAGTCTTCGGTAATTATTTTTTTTGTTTAAAGTAATTAAACGTTATTAGACTACTATCTGAGTTACATTTTTCTTTCTTATACCTTCATTAAATAAAGATATATATTGAGTTATAATATTGTTGTTAGTTTTTAAAACTATGTTTTAAAAACAAATGACCTAACTACCGACCTATAAACGGCCTGTGCATCTTAAAATGTCCCCATGTAGAGGGAGTGCACATTAAATATGATCCAAAGTCCCAAATGCTGCTTATAATGTCGTCCTTAACGGTTGTATTGGGTGCCTACTCGGGTATCGGCTCGTCCACTTGATTGTTGTTCTAAATTATGACGCCCGTCGCCAATAGCCCTCGTGTAGCTCTAGTGCAACGATAATTCAAACTAACCTAACTAACCTTTAAACAAATGACCAGTTATTCCTTCATCAAAAGGAATAAAATATTCATGTTTTTGGGATGCTTTCTACTAAAGATCACTTCATTTGCATTAGTCGTTACATGTCACTGTTTCTTTAATAATTTTAATTTTTTAAACATAATCCCCCTTTATTATAATTTAGTTCCCTTTAGTTCCCATTTTTCAAAATACATTTAATTTGTATTAAGACTATTTTTAAATACTAAAACATGTATATTTGCCACTTCTTTTTAAAAAAAAAATATCAAATTGTCTAGTTATTATTAAATTTAAACACAGTGCTATTCATACCTTTTCAATTGACGCATGTGTGTGTGCGCGCACAATTGGTCGGAAATCGGAAATCGATACTAACTATCAGAGCATCGGCGCGAAGCGCCCTTTCTCTTTCATCGAAAAAGTGCCGTAAAGGCGATAACTTTTGCTAGGAATGAACTTAGGCTCGAAGGCCCGCGTTCTATGGCTCGATAAGGTTGAAGAGAGCCAACATCTTGTCGGCCTTGGTAGTAGCGGCGGAAAGAGCCGCTGCCTTCTTGATGAACGTGGGGATGTCCCCGAAGACGTCTGTAATGGCGTCTCTCACGGACGTGAGGGCCTCGAAAAGCGACGCAGGGTCTTCTGCAGTCTGGAGGCGGGGCTTGGGGTGCTGCCACCTGGCGGCACGCTCGGGAGGCTCCCTTTTGGGGAGCTTTGGTCGCTCCGGACAGGTCACGGAGGAGCTAAGGTGGGGGCCACCGCAGTTGGCACAGCAGTGGACGTTGGAATCAGCTCGGGTGGGGCAGGTACGGGAGTCGTGGCCGAGGCCGCAGTACCGACATCTGGCACCCATGTGGCATTGGCTACTAACGTGCCCGTGGTTCTGGCAGTTGTAGCACTGTGGAATGCGAGGGACCTTCCTGTACGGTTCGAAGTTAACCTTCTTACCCAGGAGGCTGCATTGTTTGAAAATCTCTCTAAAGTTTCCAGTCCGGACAACTAGGACCTGGAATATCGGTAGAGGGGCTTTGGTACGAGCCCTGGTCATCTGGGCTACTCTTTCAGTTATGTAACCCTCCGCGGCAAGCGCGGCAGTGATGGTTGCTGGATCGGTGTCGCGGGGCAAGCCCTTGACAACCGTTTTGAGGATGGGGCGTTTGCGATGCGAGTGGCGAAAGAATCCTGCCTTAGCATCGGCAAGTATGGCCAGGATCTTATTTTCCTCATCAGGGGTTCGTGGGTATATCTTGACGAACTTGTGATAAGGTTTGCAGCCTATATCACCTCCCACTGCATCGCGAACGCGGAGGCAGATTGCATCGCCGATATCTCCTCCGAGGAAAAGAATCGGGTCAGGTCTGCGTGCCACCTGGAATTGGGAATCAGGGGTCTTAAAATCAACCGCCTCCGGGAATTGGGTATCCGGATTAAGCTTGATTTTGTCAACCGCCTCCGGGAATTGGGCTTCCGGATTTAGCTTGACCTTCTTGGCCGTCGGGACATCCATGCTTCCCTCCTGGGACCGGGCATCCGAGCTTCCCTCCGGGAATGGGGCATCCGGGGTTACAGTCCCTGCCGCCGGGAATTGGGCATCCGACGACAGCTCCATGGACTCGGCCAAGGGCATGAACTTGTTATAAGTGGGGATGTTGGCCTGGAATTGGGCATCAGGCGTTTTAGAATCAACCGCCTTCGGGAATTGGGCATCCGAATTTGGCTTGATTTTCTTGGCCGCCGGGACTTCCGTGTTTCCCTCCTGGGACCGGGCGTCCGGGCTTCCCTCCGGGAATTGGGCATCCGGGGTTACAGTCCCTGCCGCCGGGAATTGGGCATCCGGGGTCAGACCAGTGGACTCGGCCAAGGCTTGAGAATGTTTGGAGGTGGGGATGTTAGCCACAACTTGCGGTACAACATCCGTCTCCTTTGCAACTAATTCTCCATCAGCAATTCTCTTCAGGGCTTCCTGCTCTGTTATTAACCCGCTTTTAAACTCCGAATTCATCACCGCAAACCTTTGAATCATGGCGGTCAGCTCGGGAAAACGTCCTCCTGCCATCTCGTATCATCGAGTATGCCTATTCACTAGTTATTTTCAAAAGTTGGTTAGTTACTTTTCTCTATTTATTGTTTTTAAATTGTAATTCAAATCATCTATAAATAAACAATTTGCTTTGGAATCAATCATTATTTTTTGCCATGTTTTAAAACAGTGATATTTTGACTGTTTGAATAACTGTTGCTTGTTGTTAATGACTAATTTTTCAGAATGAAAAAATGGACGGACTTGCTTGGGCGAAACGATTTGTTTGAGTTGGAACTAACTATTTGTATAACAGTGCCTGAGTTTGTGTCTACCATATCTCTGAGTGGGCCTTTTCATCCACTGAAAAAAACTTATTAATAATGCTCACCCGGAGACTTTGCAATCGCCATTTCTAAATATCCCTAATAATCCCTTCTATATATCTTTATGAAGGACCAGTTACCACCATATTTGTAAGAATTTCTACTACTAAAAAAAAAATTTATCAGGCGGGATAAATTTACAGTTTTCAAAAATAATTTGCCATTTCCTTTATCAAAATTCATTAAACTGTTTACTTTTTAATTAATGCCACATGTTATGTGTTTTTCAGTACCTAATTATTCTTTAAATAAAAAAAAACTTGTTCAATAGTTAGAGCTGATATTTCTATACAATAGGCACTTATTGATTAAATACTTACTATTTCATTTCATTAAAATATAATTTTCCATCTTGGCGCTTTAAAAATTTAATGTCTAACAATATATATGTAAATTAATCGCTTCGGTTAATGAGCGTTTAAAAAAAAATTGTGGTTTTATTCATAATTTTTGATGCGATGTTTTTGAAAAAGCTTTTTCTACATAGGATGAAGAAATCGATGAGCTTACTTGTGCGAAAACTCATTCCATAACCTCTATCTACAAAGGGCCAAATACCACCAGATTTGTTGAAACACCTACTGAAGTACACCTACTTTTTCCTTGAATTACTTGCATGCCTCTCTCTATATATAAATTTATTTTTAAATATTTTACTCTGAGTAAAAAAGGTGACTCACAGTGTAGTTACCTACTAATTAAATTTTGCTATGATTTACTAAGAACTTAATATAAAAATACTTAACAGATATATATTGGCTTTATGATGTTCTTCTCGAATTGAAATGTTGTAAACCGATGTTTTTTAGTTGACTGTTTTGGATGGGTATTTATTTTTTATTTGGTTGTTATTTTAAAAATATATCTCACTTATGTTATTTAAAAAACAGATATTTTGTATTTATTTCATTAACATTGTATAGGTCTGTGATTACAAGTGCCTGCAATACACTAAATAATGATTAACAAAAGTTTTGATACATTTATGAGAAATTATGCCTTTTTTTCCTTTATAGAACTTGTAGACTGTAAATTATTCATATTTTTTCCCTTAATCATTGGATTATTTAGAGAAATCAAGTATTTTTTTTTGCTCTAGAAGCTAACTTTAATTTATTTGAGAAAAAAAACATTTTATAATCAAAAAGTTTATTTGTAATAACATTATTTCTAGCTTCTTGTATGGTCTGATATTATACAAACTATAATTGGCTCTGTTATAAAATAATAAGCAAAGGAAATATTCAGGTTTTGAACACAGAAAAGCCATTGAAAAGAAAAACTATATTTATCATTTCAAAACTCGTAAACACTTAATTCAAAACTTGTAAATACTTAATTGTCTTTCAAATTCAATAATTAATTGTAAATTTATCTACATACTTATTATTTTAAAATTTACGGACAATTTTATTCAAAACGGCACCTGGCGCCGAAGGCGCCTAAACCCGTATACATTGAAGATAGTGACATGGATTAATCATGGTTAAGGCAAAAAGAAATTCGGAGATAATGTTCAAAATTTGTGTAAGTCCGCAAAAAGTCCCAAAACACGTGAAGAAGTGAGCTGCAGCGGTCGTCAACACTTGGGCGATCTGATGCAGCAGGCGCAGGGCAGGCGGCAACAGTCGCGGTCGGCGGCTTGAGAGGGCAGGGAAGGTCTACACAAACTGATGGTATCGGTTGAGCAGGGATCCAAAGATTGAAATGTGATGTCTGTCGTGAGCAAGCAGTATCCCATTATTACTAATTCCTTTCTGCTGAAAAAAAATATTCTGGTAATATTCAGAAAATTTGGAATTGTAAATTAAAGCTTTGAAATTCGTTTTTTCAATGTGTTGTGGTTATTTCTGTTTGCATATTTACTTTAATTTTTTTTATCATACAATATATTATAACAATAGTTAACATATATTTCAGTAAATATATAAATAGTATATTCACTGTTTAAATTAAATAGCCAGGCTTGTTTCACGTGGGATCTGGCAACAGCTCCGTGGTCTTGTTTTCATTTTTCTGGAATTACTTTTGCTTTGGTATTCCAAATTGAGTTTTCTATAAGAATATTTTAGTTGTTATATTTTTAAAATTCTAACTTCTGTCAAAGCAAGTTTTCCTTGATAAATGATTAAAACAACCAAATGCACAGCAAGAAGTTGTAATTAAAAAAACACAACTAAAATAACTTATTCTTAGAAAACTCAATTTGAAATACCAAGGCAAAAGTAATTCGAGAAAAATGAAAAAAATACCGCGGAGCTGTTACCCTATCCCCCGTGAAACAAGCCCATTGATGTAATGTAATGGTCTGTGGCTGCCTATTTCTAGCCTAAATTCGGAGCTTTAACACAGTTAATAACGCCTCGTAATTTAAAACCCTGGTCAAGTGCCGCAGCCCATTAAGAAAAGCGAAAATTACACGAGTTACAAAACGTTTACAGCTGTGTTAAAATCCTCTTTTGGCTGTTAAAAATAAGCAGCCAAAAACGTTCCAAACCAGGCAAAATAGTAACATATTTTAGCATGTTGTTGTTACTAATTCCAATCTGGTGTGACTCCGTCATTGAAACCGTTGACATTAAGAAAGTCCGAAACTAAAAGGGGAGAGGAATGAATGTCCTCCCAGTCCAGTCCTAAACAGTTCAGAATATGGGTGATGCCTGGTTTTGCTGACATTTAGGGCATAGGGGGAAGATCTTTTGATTAGCTGAAGTATTTTATCATAGATATAGAAAGTGTAGCAGATACTCGATTGCGCAATCCCCACACAACGCAATACAAATCCCGCGATTGTGTGATGAATCCGCTTTTCGCCGTTTTCGCAATGCATCACGGGATACTGGCTGGCAAAAAACTGCTTTTGCCGAAGAGTTACATGCAATAAAAATTGCATTTTTAAAATGCTTCTTTTATGAATAAATACTTCATATCTACCAGAAATTATCAAAACATATCCAGTGATAAACTTATGCTAGCAAAACTGGCAAAAGTTTGAACTAGTTAATATTTAATATATATTTTTTATTAGTCGAATTTATCTCATGGTGCCATCTGGTGGCTTATGGTACGCCTTGGGCGAGCGGGATGTTTCGGCTTGCGAACTGCCATATGGGATACTGGTGGAAATGACTGTATTAAAGACGTACTTTAAAATACGAAATTCCGCGTATGTATAATAAATGGGCTGAATAGTTTTAATGAATAAATGAAGCTAATAAGTTATTATTTTGTTTAAAATTTTAGATTGAGAAACATTGCATAATGGCTTGTATACAATGTATACAGCAATACAGCCATTATAAGATAAGAAATCATTTAGCCTATCTCACATATAGGGCCCGTTCTCATGCAGAGCAAATGCTGGCTATTAGCCGGCTATCGGGAAAGAAAATCCCTCTGTAGGGAAAAATTGCGGTAGCGAAAATGTACCCACTGCCTGGGTAGTAAAGATTTCATTACCCCCCCATGATGCATTTCGGCTTTGGTGATCACTCACAACAAAAGCAAAAATGGCGAGCAAGTGGACCCATGCTGAAGTCGTTTTTATTAGCTTCGTATGACCATAAATATCTTTCTGGGAAGGCCATTGTAAAGTGGAGTTTATACTTTGGAAATCAAATGAATCCAGTTTTGTATTCGCAACAACCTCCTACTTTCTTCATCATCAATAAAATCGATAGATGTCTGTCCACGAATTTTTAACAAAAGAATTGTTTTTAGTAATTCTTGCAACGACATCGCTAACAAAGAAACGTTAAAAAGAACACAAGGACAGATCTCGAAGCTCGAGCACCAAATCAAAACAAGCAACAGGATGTGACGTACCCATACGTCATTTCCGGAATGCCGGCTAATACATGTGAACGGGGTTATAAAGTTTCACGAGATTGCCGGCTAAATGCCGCCAATTTCCCAGCACATGTGAACGCGCTATATCTATGTATTTTATCACTTGACCAAGGTTTTAAATTACGAAGCGTTTTTGATTATGTTAAAGCTCCTAAATAAAGCTAAAAATAGGCAGCCAGAAACGACTACAATTGTAGCTCCCTATGCTTAAACTTGTTACTACAACTAAGGGGTGGAGCCTTTCGCCTCCTTCACCTACGTAAGTGCGCAGTCTGGTTAGATTTTTGTCTGTGGCTCACATTGCCTTTAACAAAAATTTAACAAATATATTCTATATCATTCATTTCATTAAATATAATTTTCCATCTTGGCGATTAAAATTTAATGTCTAACAATATATATTGTAAATTAATCGCTTTGGTTAATGAGCGTTTAAAAAAATTGTGGTTTTATTCATAATTTTGATGTGATGAATATACATAGTTTGTGGAAGATGTGAAGTTTAATACATAAATTTGGTAGTAAATGTTAAACATTTTATTAATAAGTATTTAAGGATTTTGTCCCCTTTTTTTGTTTCGTAGTGGAGCAAAGAACGCTATATGAGGGGAAACAGATAAAATTCGGGAAATCTTACTCGTTTCAAGATATTCAATAGGCAAATGATTAAGCCTAACTAAATTTATACCCATACATCCATAAAAATCTCCTTTAACCTGTAATGCCTTGGCGGTTTTTTGGCTCATGGCTTTTAATAGACATTAACAAACTATTCTTGTCCGCTTTCGAAGTGGCCTCCTTAGCCTTTAAGTCCGGCTATCAGATGGCGCTGATTTAAATTTATGAGACTAAATTTTATAGTTTTATCGAAAAAAATGCCTTAAACACCATCAATGCCAGCAAACTCTCCATAAAAGCAAAGTCATTTTCTATACAAACAACGACGGTTTAAGTCAGCTGTTTCGGTATCAATATTTTTGAATCGGAAATCGGAAATCGATACTAACTATCAGAGCATCGGGGCGAAGCGCCCTTTCTCTTTCATCGAAAAAGTGCCGTAAAGGCGATAACTTTTACAAGGAATGAACTTAGGCTCGAAGGCCCGCGTTCCCATGGCTCGATAAGGTTGAAGAGAGCCAACATCTTGTCGGCCTTGGTAGTAGCGGCGGAAAGGGCCGCTGCCTTCTTGATGAAAAGTGGATGTCCCCGAAAACGTCTGTAATGGCGTCTCTCACGGACGTGAGGGCCTCGAAAAGCGACGCAGGGTCTTCTGCAGTCTGGAGGCGGGGCTTGGGGTGCTGCCACTGGCGGCACGCTCGGGAGGCTCCCTTTGGGAAGCTTTGGTCGCTCCGGACAGGTCACGGGAGGAGCTAAGGTGGGGGCCACCGCAGTTGGCACAGCAGTGGACGTTTGAATCAGCTCGGGTGGGGCAGGTACGGGAGTCGTGGCCGAGGCCGCAGTACCGACACCTGGCACCCATATGGCATTGGCTACTAACGTGCCCGTGGTTCTGGCAGTTGTAGCACTGTGGGATGCGCGAGACCTTCCTGTATGGTTCGAAGGTAACCTTCTTACCCAGGAGGCTGCATTGTTTGAAAATCTCTCTAAAGTTTCCAGTCCGGACAACTAGGACCTGGAATATCGGTAGAGGGCTTTGGTACGAGCCCTGGTCATCTGGGTACTCTATCAGTTATGTAACCCTCCGCGGCAAGCGCGGCAGTGATGGTTGCTGGATCGGTGTCGCGGGGCAAGCCCTTGACAACCGTTTTGAGAATGGGGCGTTTGCGATGCGAAGTGGCGAAAGAATCCTGCCTTTGCATCGGCAAGTATGGCCAGGATCTTAAATTCCTCATCGAGGGTTCGTGGATAAAAACCCTTTAAAGAACTTGTGATAAGGTTTGCACTATTTTCACCTCCCACTGCATCGCGAACGCGGAGGCAGATTGCATCGCCGATATCTCCTCCGAGGAAAAAATCGGGTCAGGTCTGCGTGCCCCCCCTGGAATTGGGCATCAGGGGTCTTGAGTCAACCGCTCCGGGAATTGGGCATCGGTTTGGCTTGACCTCTTAGCCGTCGGGACATCCGTGCTTCCCTCCTGGGACCGGGCTTCCGAGCTTCCCTCCGGGAATGGGGCATCCGGGTTACAGTCCCCTGCCGACGGGAATTGGGCATCCGACGGCAGCTCCATGGAAATCGGCCAAGGGCTGGTACTTGTTATAAGTGGGGATGTTGGCCTGGAATTGGGCATCAGGCGCTTTTGAATCAACCGCCTTCGGGAATTGGGCATCCGAATTTAGCTTGATTTTCTTGTGCCGCCGGGAAATCCGTGTTTCCCTCCTGGACCGGGCTCGGGCTTCCCTCCGGGAATTGGGCATCCGGGGTTACAGACCCTGCCGTCGGGGATTGGCATCCGACGACAGTACCATGGTCTGGGCCCAAAGGGGCTGGATTGTGGCCACGACTGTGGCTCGCAGGAAATCCGCATATCGCATCAAGTTTAAGCTGATTGATAGTGGCTGGGTCCAGCAGATCATCATTTTCTTCAATGATTATGGTTTATCATATCCCATGAAAGGTGCGGCATCCGAACTATTAAAGTCTTAATGCGTTCGCGACATGTCGAAATCCTAGCTTTATAGACCTGTTTGCTAAGTTCAATCGAGGAGGCCTGGGCAGCTTCCCTTTCCTCCTTCGACATCATAGCAAGAGCCAGATTTCAGCCTCTTTGGTGCGCTCCATCCCGAACGTGAGATGATGTCATTGAATGATAATGAATATTTTTGAAGAGCTTGAACATTCTCTTTTTTTACCCCACGATCGTGATAGCTCGGTCGGAAAGGGTTAGGATATTGAAATCTACTGAAGGACCAGGAGTTTGAAATTTGTTCTAACTGTTTTTCCCTTAATAAACTTCGCCAGACCACATCCTCGGTGTCTGGGGCCCCTCCAAAAGGGGACTTAACTGACGACCCTTTTCTATTTTGATTTTTTGAGGGCCTACGACATCATGGACTTGTTTAGGACTCATCTAAACTCTACACTCATCTAACAACGACGCGAAGCGTCATTTCCTATCCAACTGAATTGTCCCATAGGGGAGATAGTTTACGGGGGAAAATAGATAACGGGGTGATATATAAAATAAAAAAAAGGAACCCTAGGGCTGAGCAATAAGCTCAGATATAGAATAAAAATATGTGGGTTCTCGATAGCCGGAAGCTTGTTATCGGGGGCAGTGACCAGAGTCAGACTATAAATCGACAATAAGACAAATAATTTTTTCTCTTACAATTTTTAATTTTTTATGATTAAATTTGGTTGAACGTTTGGTCTCGAACTAAAACGTATTATAAAAAAAACGTGACATGTTAACCGCCTTGATCATCACCCGTGCTCATTTTTAACATGCCTTGACAAAAACTCCTTTTACAATCATTTTGAAACCAATACAAATATAAAATAGTTGGGTTTGAAAATTTTTATCAGAATAAAGTGCGACAGTGCTGCGTAAGTCCGAAATTTTAAGCCCTGTCCCCCACGGGGCTAGTGAACCCGCAGGGTTCGCCATCATAGACCGCGTTTTACACGTAACCCTCTGACACCCCAAACCTGTGAAGACCTTGGTATGGGGTCTTTTTTAATGGATATGACGGCCGGACCTGGTTCCCAAAAATCCGGAAATTTCAAGGAAAGGGGGTTTAAAAAAAGGCCCTTTTTTGCAGAAAAGTTTTTTTTTCCCCTTTTAAAAAAAATTGGGTTTTGGGGGGTAAACAAGCATTCCCCCTTTTTTAAAGCGGGTTTTTTTAAAATTATTTTAAAATATTAAAAAAACTCAAAACAATAAATTTTTGGTAAATTTTAAACATAAAATTTTTTTTTTAAAGTACCCCCCCCCCCCCCTTAAAAAAAAACCCTTAAAACCCCCCCGGAAAGGGCCCAAAAGGGTAAACTATCCCTTTGACCTTGTGTTTTTTTTCCCTTCTCCCCCCCAACCCAGCCGGGGGGGGGCCCTTAAAATTTGGAATTCTTTTTCCCGGGGGTTTATTTTTCTACCCCTCATAAAAAAAGGGGGGCGAAATTTTCCCGTGTGATCTACATTTCAATATGGATGAACAGTTTTGGTCGAGAGAAAAAACCCTAGGGAGTTTTTGGACTTGTAGGGGGGAAAGAGATTTTCCATAGGGAAACCCAAAACCCCCATCACCACATGGAGGGAATATGGTCCACGTTCGTGGAAACAAACCCAAAAAAAAAAATTCTTTTTTAAATGTTCTTTAAAAAAACTTTAAAAACCAAAAAAAGAATTCTACTCAAAGAATAGAAAGCTGTCCAGCAAATTTAAAAAAAAAAAAAAAATGGTAAAAGCGACAGACCGTTTCCCACCCCAGAGGGGTATGGGGGTATGAGAAAATGGGTTTTTTTTCTTACATGAGTATTAATCTAGGGAAAAAACCCCATAGATTCTGGGGGTAAGTTAACTTTTATTAATTTAAAAATTTAAAAAATTTTTTTTTTTTAAAAAACCGTGAAAAAAATTTTTTCCCCTAAATCAATAATTTTGTTTAAAGAAAAAAGCGTTTGAAAAACAGGGGTGTAAAAGTTTTTTTTTTAAGAAACAAAGTCGAAAAAAAAGTAGCTATTTGATGGGGTAAAAAAAAAAAAGTATATCGCGCTCCCCTTTAAATTACTCTTTAAACTTTATTTTAATTATTTTTTAAACAAAACCCCTCGGCGCAAAGCCCTTTTAACGGGGCCAAAGGGCCTCCCGTGCCCATTTCACCCTTTCTTGACCTGGGGCCCTCTGGGGTGCTAGACTATGTTCGGGTAAGGTGGTCACCCTCCGGGGGAATCCCCGGGTTTTTATTTCCCCCCAAACATTGTTTGGTACCCATTTTATAAACCCCCCTCAAGGGTAAAAGGGGGGAAATCGACCCGCCCAACCCGGTTTCGACCCCCGGATCTTTTGCGGGGCAAAGCAAAAAATCCCACTAACCCTTTACCAATTTTTACTTACCAACATAAAATATTGTAGGGCAACGTTCAAAATATCTTTGCAGGGATTTAAAAAAAAAATATGTACCAAAAGGCTAATGCATAAAATAAAATTCATAAAACTCTTTTAAAATTTTTTCTTTCGCCTTTTTGCAAAAAAATTTGTATTGTAATTATGCAAAGGGAAATTTTTAAAAATTACAATTTTATTTCTGGTTTCCCAAAGAATCAACCAAAAAAAATATGTTTTTAAACTGAAAAAAAAGGGGGTTTCCCAAATTTCCGGGGCCCATTTTAAAAAAAAAATACCCTTACAAATTTTCCCCCTGTTAAACCCCCAATAATACCCTATATATTTTAATTGGTTTTTTAAAATTGAATTTTTATCCTCCATATGCAACCTTTTGAAAAAATTGGTCAATTTTTTAAAAATTTTCGGATAAACATAAAAATTTTTAACAGGATATTTGTGTAAAATTAAAAAAATTTTTGGTATTATTGGTTCACTTTTGGGAAATTTTGAATACCTTTTAAATAGATTCTACTGAATGTTTTTTGGGGGGAAAAACAAAAAAATTTTTTAGCAAAATTTTTTTCTTAAAGTTTTGGCAAAAGGAAAAAAAATTTATTAAATTTTTTAACAAAAAACCCCCTTTTTCCAAAAGGAAAAAAAAGACGCTGCAAAACCAAACGACTGGACATATACGAAATTTTAAAAGGTTGTACTGTCTGCGATTAGGAAAAAAGAAAAAAATTCCGCCCCAAAACAACTACCACCCTTTCCCGTGCCCACCCCCCTATTTTCCCTTTTTATAGGGGTTTTTTTCTGAGAATCGCCCCCCCAAGCCTTTTAAAGTAAACGCATTTTTTCCCATTTGGGGTTATTTTTTAAATTTTCGGAACCCCCCAAAAAGGTTTTTTTAAAGGTTTTAAAGGGTCCCTTCTTAAAAAAAATTAAAAATATTTTTACAGTCCACTCGGTTTTAAAGAAAAAATACATATTTAAAAAAAAAAATTTATTTGCAAATTTTATTTTTAATTTTTTGTTTGAAAAAGTTTTTTTTTAATTATTTGCCAATGTTTGGGGAAAATTTAAACCCTTTTTGATAAAATTTAGAACTAATTGTTTGTGAACTTTTTTTGCAATTTTTTTAAATTTAAATTTTTTTTAAAAAAAGATTTTTTTGACCTTTTGGAAAAAATACCGAAAAAATTTTTCATACACAATGAAGTTTTTTAAAAAAATTTAAATAAAAAGGTTTTAAAAATTTTAAAAATAAATAAAAATTTTTTTAAAACGAGTTTTAGGGTTGGGTTTGGGGGGGGTTAAATTTTTTGTTAATAATGGGGTTTTTTTTGTGCACTTTTTTTAAAAAACTATAAATAAAATCGGGTTGAATAGATGTTTTCGTAAAAAGCTTTCATAAACCTTTATTTTTTTTCAGAAAGGTCCCCGAAAAAAAAGAATCCCCCCCCCC
Source organism: Oedothorax gibbosus (assembly GCA_019343175.1). Taxonomy (NCBI): domain Eukaryota; kingdom Metazoa; phylum Arthropoda; class Arachnida; order Araneae; family Linyphiidae; genus Oedothorax; species Oedothorax gibbosus. The sequence continues at coordinate 13,358 of JAFNEN010002282.1, forward strand.
AAAAAAAAATTTCAGGTCCCCTTTTAATTTATAAATAATTTGGGGATTACTCACTAACCGACATTTTCAATGAGTGCAATCGATGCAAAAAATACAGAAGCAAAAAACCGAAAACCAAACCCCCCGGAAACGGCCGAAAAGGGCAAAACCCTTCCCCCCCTGACCTTTTTTGTATTTTTTTTACCCTCGCCCCCACCCAACCTCGCCCCTATTGCATTCCATTTACCGGGGGGTTAGTTTCTGCCCTTTATGAGAATGAAAAAGCAGTGTAAAAATTAAATTCCCCAAATGCATTTCAGAATAGTAATAAAATCTTTTTGCAAAGTTAAAATAGGCCCTTTTCACGGGATTATAAAAAAAAAAATGTACCAAACGGCTCAGCCGGTTTAAAATAAAAATTTTAAAAAAATCCCGGGTTTAAAATTTTAAATTTTCGCACTCTTGCATCAATAACTATTGGGTTTTTTTACAATATTATTACTCGTAAATTGGAAAACAACAAAATTAATAAGTTTGGTTTAAATGAAAAAAAAGGCTTTTAAAATTTAAATTTGGGGATTCTAAAAAAAATGCACAATGAAAAAAAGTTTCCCCCGTCAAATAATTGTACTAAAATTTTTTAAGTGTTTTTTTTTTGTAAATTTGGGAAAATTTAATTCCCCCATGCATACTTTTTTTAAATAATTTGGGCAATTTTTGGAAAATTTTTAAACCCTTTTTTCCCTAATAGGGAGAACTAATTTTTTAGTGAAGAAATTTTAAAATTTTTTGAACCTAATTTTTTTCCAAATTTTTGTGAAATTGTGAAATTTAATTTTTTTATTAAAAGATTTCTATTGAAACCCTTTTTTGGGGAAAAAACTGAAAAACTTTTACATACACAATTTAAAATTTTTAAAAATTTTCAATAAAAGGGCTAATTTTTGTGTGTGATGAAAAAATCAAATAGCAAACATAAAAAACACGGAACTTTTTCCCCCTCATCCCCTCCCAAAAAACCCCAAAAAAGGTTTTAAAAAAAACCCGGGTTTACAGGCACGTCTGACAGGGCCCAACCCCTCTTATGCAGGTTCTCTCCAAATTTCGGATTTCTCTTTTTTACTTAGGGAACCGAAAACCTGCGGTTCACCTTAATTTCACCCAAATCCTTTTAAAGATAACAAAGAAAAATTTTATGACCGCCCTGCTTTTAGCTTAAATTTTTTTTTATAATAGTTTTTAAAACGTTTTTTAAAAACAATGCTAAACAAAACAAAGAGTTCTATAGTGGGGTAGAGACTAAACCGGGAAACAGACCATGGACCAACAGGGTGACAATATAGGGTGGCAGGGGGGCCGAGGCCGAGTGGTTTTTGGATCACGGCCTAAGTAGCAGTCCGCGCGCTTAAAGGGGGGTTCGATTCCCGCCTTCCCCTGGAGTACTTCCTTTCTCAGTATAAAAATTTATAAATTTACTAGCACTTTTCCCACTCTTTGGGGCTCCGTAGTGAGCCAGGCTGCCGATGGCAGCTCATACAGTCGCCTACCCTACTTAGAACTTTTTGGGATCCACTGTTTAAAAATTTGACAGGTCTAGGCGGTTCCCCACGGTGCAATTTCACAACCTAAACAACGCTGTTTTCCCATTTCAGACTAGACGGCGCTGATTTCCCATGCGTTCTGCAGTAATCGAGATAACAAAAAACACAGCAGTAAAAAACCAAATTATTTTTTTAAGGGGGACTGGGGGTTACTTAGGGGGTTTACAGGCTATCGGCCCAATCTGCAAATTTAAAAATTTTGCAAACTTTTTGATTTCATAAAAAAAACAATCTTTAACCAAAATTAAACGAAAAAATTTATCTTTGGGTTAAATGTGAATTTAAAAATAAAGAACTTTTTTCAGAAATTTAAAAAAAAAATCCGTTTCATAAAAGAATACGAAACTTTTTTTCTAATCGTTTACGATGAGGGGAAATGCTTGGGGGATTATAAGTTTTCCCAAGTAAAATGGTAGTAGATATAGGTGGGGGCGATGCATCAAATTTCCCCTTGAAAAAGACGGACAGTTTTTTTTCTTTCGAAATCCATATTGCTTACGCCGGATTATACTTTGTGGGGGTATGAGAGAATTACAATTTTTTTCCAAAAAAAACCACGCAAAAAAAAAGCGCTGCCATAACTTTTGGTTTTTAAAAAAGATGCTGAAAACAAAAGAGATACAGATTTAAATTGGTAATGTGATAGGTCGAAAAATGAGAACCAAACGTGTTTGAGAACTAAACTACGAATTGTGCGTAAGATTGACCATTTATGGGGTAAGTAAACTAAAAAAAATTGGCAAAAAGGCCCCATTTCCCCCTTTCGTTTTGATTATCATTTACACTCTAAAGGGTACACGGGGCCCAACAGTCGAGGAGCGCCAAAGACAGCCCCCACCCCCGGGGTCCCCAACAAAAAAGTGAGCGCCAATGGGAGATACACACAGTTTTTTTACCGGCACATACATACTGTTAACCCCAAATTAATTTTTTTTAAAAAAATTGAGGATTCTAGATTAAAAACATTCGAATTTTTACTGCTACAAAATAAAGCAAATTTTGGGAAGGAAGTTGCGAATATGTGCGATCCGGGGAGCGTTGAATATTAAACCAGTTTTAAAATAGCCAGTTACCCATGAACGAACTACAAATCGCTTTAAAAAAATTTTAAAAAATCCAATGCGAAAAAAATTTTTTAAACTTTTAAAAAAAAAGGATATTCTGGAAACTTTGTTAATTTTAATTAAAGCATTTTAATACTTAGGGTATTGTTAAAAAAAATTTATAAAAAATTCTTTGTCCATTTTAAATAATTTAAGCCCTTTAAAAAGAAAATATTGCCCATTTTAAAAAAGCCCTGAACACCTCATATTAATGAAATCAAACATCCATTTCTATGTCACTTAAAAAATTTTAAACAATCTATAGGAGGAAGGGGGGCACTTTTTATGAAATTGAAAAACTCAAAATTTTTTCCCCCTGATTTCTTGAAAGCCTTAGTAATTTTTTTCAATTTTTTTTACATTCACCCCAATTGTTACATTAAATTTGAAAACTGAACCGTTACAACATGTTTCAATACTAGCGCTCAAAATTTCCCCCTGCAACGAAAAAATATTAGAAAAAAAATGCGCATCCGTTTTGGAAATTCCAAAAAAGTAGGCAGATGTTTTTATATAGCTATAATAAATTACAAAAGTTGCAGTTTTTTTTTAAAAACGTCTTTGGTATAGAATTGTGTTTTCGATTCTCGCATTGCTTTTGAGGATTGGAAATTATTATAGACAAAATATTTTTTTTTTAATTAGGTGAAAATGTTTGGGGTTTTTTAAATAAAAGAAATTGCGGGCCTTTACCCCGGAAGGATTAAGTTATTTACATGTAAAATTTTTCTTTTGTGGAAATGATCCAATTAAGTTTTGTTGGATGATTTGTTTTACTCAATATCTTTTATTTGCGGTTTCCTTTTTAACTAAATTTTTGTTCTCACAAAAATTTTAAAAAAATGATATGTAACAGCGTATTGATTGAGAAATGTTTGCAGAAAATTAAACAATTTGAATTCCCCAGTGTTTTTTCACATTTTTTTAATAATTTTTTTAGAGAATGTGTTGACCTTGTGAGGTTTGAATGGATTAGGGAGTAATATTTTTTTCATTTTATAATTTTTTTCGATATTAATGGAGCTGTTTTAGACCTTGTTTCCACACGACGGAGCCCGTTTTTTTTGCATTTTTTCTATACCCCTCTGCCCGGCTTAAAGACCCTTGTGCAACTTATGTTCAAGCAAATTTAAGAATGTGTCTCTTGTTTTTTATATCGAATTGAGGGAGAAACAAAGAAAAAGTTTCCCAAAAAAAAGTAATGATAGTTTTTTTAGAACAAAAACGGTCGAAAAACGTAGTGACTTGATCCCTTTTTGTCCTGAAAATGGAAGATAAACACTTGCCAAAAAAAAATAAAAAAGTATTCTTTAGTTAGCGGAAAAAGTAGCAAGTAGGTACGACTTAAATTGTTTTCCTTTTAAACGTATAATTCCCACCCCTCTTACCCTTTTTGACCGGTTACACGATCGGGGGGTAAAAAGAGAAAGTTTAAAACCTTCAAAAAAATTTTACCCAACAACTGAATTTAAAACCAGTGTTATTTGTATAGAAAATGACTTGCTTTTAGGGAGTTTGCTGGCATGATGCGTTTAAGGCTTTTTTTTGATAAAACATAAAATTAGCTCAAAATTTAATGCGCCATCTGATAGCCGGGCTTTAAAAGGGGACCAATCCCCAATTCCCCCGTGGGAGCCAAGGTTTTATAATTTTGGGGGTTCTATAAAAAAATGTTTCGAATGGCAAGCCGTCGCTTGGGTTTTTCCAAAAAGTATCACTCTCATTGAGTTACAATTGTCGAATCTTCCCTCTGTTCATTTAAAATTTTTAAATTTTTAATTAGCTTTTTATATTTTTTTTTAAATCAATAAAAAAAAATTTAATTTTTTCTTTTTTAGTTTTTGGGATTTTAGTTTTTTTTTTTTTTATATTTTTTTTTTGTTTTTTTTTTTAAAAAA
>JAFNEN010002283.1:0-16747 GCA_019343175.1 Oedothorax gibbosus
TTTTTCGGAAAGAAAAATATCAGGGATGAGATAAAAATTTCCGGAGTTTAAAGGGCCCTTAGAAGAAAAAAATGATTTCAGGAGTTTTTCAGGTTGGTTAGGTTTAATTATCGTCGCACTAGGCTAACACGAGGGCTATTGGCCGGGGGGCGTCGTATTTTAGAACCACATCAGTGACGAGCCGACCTGATGGGCACCCAACCAACTGTTAAGGGAGACTCGTACGCTGCGTTGGACTTTGAAGGATTTTAACGTGCACTCCCCCACACGGGGTATTTTCGTCGGACTTTTGGCGCAGGGCCGTTTTAAGGTCGGCATTTTTTTGGTGATGCCCGGACCAAACCGGGGACCTTTCCATGCTAGGCGAAGCCTAACCGACTGGGCTCCCCACCCCAGGAGTTTTTCAGGAGGCGTACGAATCCTGGTGGATTATAGAGACCTGTAATCAGCTACATTTATCATATAAAAAAACCGTTTGTAAATATATTCAATAACAGCCAGATGAATGTGGCTTAGGATAAAAAAAAAATTATTGATTAACACAGAGGCACTTGGTTTGGAGATTTACAGTCATTCCCCCTTATATGTCTGGAATTTTTCCGGGAAGTTTTTTAAAGCCTTATAACCTCTTTATAGCATAATTCATGTGTGTTAAAAGTGATTATCAATCAACTTTTAACAGTAAAGGGAAAATATTGCAGAATAGTTGATCTACAATTTTGCAACTAAATAATAGAACATATTTTATTAAATTGATTTTTTTTTTCAAAATTTAATATATATATATCTAATCTATATCTATCTCTATCTCTATCTCTATCTCTCTCTCTCTCTATATATATATATAATATATATATATATATATATAATATATATATATATATATATATATATATATATATATATATTATATATATATATATATATATATATATATTATATATAATATATATATATATTATATATTCTTATGACTTACACTGCAAAAACCTTTAGTTTGATGAATTTCCGTCTAGCAATTCTATATTCAAATAAATTTACTAGTCTTGTTAAAAAAAATCCATGCTAAAATTTTGAAATAAATATGTCAGATGAAAACATACCTTCCAATATAGGCTTTATTATCACTTGAGCCACTTGCTATATACTGATCGTCCTGACTCAGGGCAATTTTAACAAAGTAAGAAGTCGAACTCTTTAATCCAATGAATCGCTCATCTGAAATAAAAAAAAAAATTACCTATATTTTATGAAAAAGATATAAAAAATACATTTTTAATAATCAGTAATTGGTATTTTTTAGTCAGTTTTTTACATTTTATTTTCGGACGGTTTATTTTACATTTTAATACAGTCGAACCTCGTTAATGTGAACTCGCTTACCACGAAATTTCGCCTAAGGTGAACTGAAAGCATTACCCCAGTCTATAAAGCTTTGATATTTGCTAAAAATCTCTTTACGCGAAATCGCTTTCGGCGAAATCCTGCTTAACCCGAACAAAAATTCAGAATTTGATTTTTTTTATGAATAATTCGAAAGAAGAAATTAAACAAAACATTAAAAAAAAGCGGCAAATGCACAAGAATAAATTGTCTTCTACTTCTAAGAAAATCAGGAGATCTCCCATAATTCTCCAGTTTAAATTCAACTGCTTGTTCTAAATTGGTGTTCCGTAAAAAAAATTCCTAATTTTTCTATAGTATGTACTCTCCAAATGAACTTTATTAAGTGAATTACTAAATTTACACATGTATTGCATAATAAAATTAGAATAATTTTTAGATGCTATTATTTTTTTTTAACTATTCACAAGTTCAAAGTGAACAAAATTCCTGACAGTTAACATGAAATTAGGTTAACACAAAATGTTTTGGTGCTCCCTTCGAGTTCACATTAACGAGGTTCGACTGCAGATAATCAGGGTTCGTACTCTATCTATGATAGTGAAATTCAGGAGTTTCTAAGGAGTTTTTCAGGAGTGCAGGAAGTGTAAAGGAGTGTAAATTCAGGAAGTATAGCAAAATAAATTTGAATATGTGTGTTTATTATTGTATCGGTCTAGTGACTTAGACCGAGAATGAAGAAACAAGGGGTGTAAATGTTGTGAAAATTTGAGGCTTCGGTGTAAAAGCCACCCCCCCTTTTTTTTGAGGAAAAATCACCTTTTTTTGGCAATTTTTTAAATTTTCGTGACCTTTGTTTTGATTTCATGACTTTTTTCGACCGGTAGACATTGTGATAAAGTACGAGAGAAAAACCGACTGAGAAAGGAGAAAAATGATTCACGTTTGTCAATTTTTTTCAGGAGAGAGGGGGAAATATCAGGAGATGATACAAATTTCAGGAGTTATAAGGGCCCTTAAAAAATAAAAATGAAATTCAGGAGTTTTTAAGGAATTTCAGGAGGCGTACGAACCCTGGATAATGAATGGGCATGAAAAAAAAACGGTAAATCCATCATCCAAAGAAAAGCATTACATCTTTTTTATAAAATAGACATAGCAAATACAGTTTAATAAATTAGTATGTTTTAAATAGTGATATTTCAAGTGATTTATAGCATATTTTAATATAATAAATGACCTGTATGGCCTGAAAAAAATATGTGAAACTAAATAGAGTTGAAATTATATTATACGGTACAGGGTGTCCGTAAAAGAATTCCGAGTTTCGAATTGTGACCTGACATCACGCCTTGTGATTTCTTCCTTTGGGGCTTCGCAAAAGATCAGGTCTATGTTCCACCCCTACCCCACGATTTACCAACCTTGAAAGGTAGAATTGCACAGGCTGTTGCTACCATGACTCCGGACTTGCTGCAGACAGTATGGGAAGAATTGCATTTTCGTTTGGATGTGTGCACTAAAGGCGCACACATTGAGCACTTATAGGAAAAACTAGAGTAGTTTTCCCCTTTAATGTCATGTGTGATTTGTTATATTTAGTATAAAATAAATCCTGTACTATACCATTAAAACTCGGACATTCTTTTACGGGACACCCTGTATTATCACCACAGATTTAATAAATAAACTATGTTTTTTTTGCATATTTCGATAAATTAGGTCTATTACTCAATATTGGAAAAACTGCTATTAAAAATTTCAAAAATTAAGTACAAAAAATCAAAAATGGCTTTAACCCTCTCAATCCCAACTTTTTATTTTTTATTCTGAAAATGCAAAATGTGCGAAATTAACTCATTATGCATCCAGAATGAAATGGTAAAAAGCAGGGAATAAATCTGAATTTTTCAACAAAAATTTAAGGGAAAAAATTTGGAATCATAACTTTTCAATAAAATAATAACAATAATTTTTAGAAACTTCATTTGTTAAAAATAGTTAAAATTAAATTTTTAAACAGTTAAAAATGCAAGCAAGAAGAATTTAGGGCCAATTTATTTAATAAAATTATTCATGAGTGAATATTATTTTTACCATGTTTTTCATATTTTCATTTAACTAAAGAAACAAACATTATTTAATTCTAAAAGACATGATTCTAACATCTAAGATAAAATATATATATATATATATAACTTAGTCTAAAAATGTATGGCGAATTAATAAAATTTATTTTAAATAAGTGCAGTTTAGCTTTGTGTGAGGGAAAAAGGTCGATGAATTCAAATGGAATCATTCCATTTGAATCATTGGGAGTAAAATGGTTAAGAAAATAAAATAATAATTACACGTTGAAGAAAGTTAAATTAACCACAAAAAAACACTTACACTTTTTGGTATAAGAATGACAGTCAATTTCAAATATTTTATTGGCACCTGAACAAGCATAAAGCTTAGTGTACAAGGAATTGAATACTAAACTAGTATACCCTGTAAGAAGAAAACATATAATTCAAACATATTGTTACGAATTTTGTAAATATTGTAAATGCGTTCAATTTATTGTATTTTTAGCAGCATTAATCTAATCAGTCGTAATACATGGTGCCGAAAAACTTCATTATGTCATTGGCGCCAGTTGGCGACAAAACGTCATCCTGTTCTCGAAGTTTCGAGACATTTCGACCATTACGTTAAAGGATTTTGCTGGATGATTTACAAAGTTTGCCAACGCCTATAAAAACGACTTGGCTTGTATTATGTGGTCATTGGAGTTTTCTGCTGAATGAAGTGAAGATCTCTGATTACTGAACACGCTTAGCTTTGCTGTGTTATTGTTTTCGTTTGGAGATTGTTTTACTTTTGATACAGTTGCTACCTGTGCACTTTGTTAGCGAGAACAATATATATTTGTGAAATAAACTGAATTGTTTTTGTGAACTATCGTCTTTTAAGTTAAGTTAGTTTGAATTATCGTCGCACTAGAGCAACACAAGGGCTATTGGCGACAGGTGTCGTATTTTAGAACCACATTCAAGTGACGAGCCGACACCTGAGTAGGCACCCAACGCAACCGTTAAGGGTGACGGAGTATGCAGCGTTACGACTTTGAAGGATATTTAATGTCCACTATCGCCACACGGGGTATTATTCGTCGGACATTTTTGTTGGCTGCACGGGCAGTTTATAAGTCGGCAGTTTATTTTGGCGATGCCCGGACCCGAACCTGGGCTATCGTCTTTTAAAGAACTCGCGGGAAATTTCGCATAATACTAGGCTACTAAATAAGATGTGTAAAAACTACATAGAATTAAGAAGATGGAGATGCTTGGCGGGGGGAAAAAAAGCGAAGCCGTCAGAAAGTCGCCAAGCAACCCTAGTAAACCCAAACGAACCACTCTCTCAATGTCCATGCTGACACTTGTCATTTTATTCTTAAAAAGCCGTTGATTAAAGTTCTAAAAGTGACTGTTTGCGCAGTTTAGGCTGTAGCACGAGATCTGCATTTACACAAGATTGCAGTCATTCTCTTTCGCCAGTAAGAAAAATGCCTTGTAATAATAGTTTATACAGGGTTCGTACTCCATCTATGATAGTGAAATTCATGAGTTTTTCAGGAGTGCAGCGTTGTAAATTCAGGAGGTATAGCGAAATAAATTTAAATATGCGAGTTTATTATTGTATTGGTCAAGTGACTTAGACCAAGAATGAAGGAAACAAGGGGTGTAAATGTTGTGGAAAATTTGAGGCTTCGGTGTAAAAGCCAACCCCCTTTTTTGGGAAAAAATTGCCTTTTTTTGGCGATTTTTTTAAATTTTGTGGAGTTTTGTTTTGATTTCATGACTTTTTCGACCGGTAGACATCCTAATAAAGTATGAGGGAAAACCGACTGAGAAAGGAGAAAAATGATTCATGTCGTCAATTTTTTCAGGAGAGGGGGGAAATATCAGAAGGTGATACACAAATTTCAGGAGTTATAAGGGCCCTTAAAAAAGAAAAATGAAATTCAAGAGTTTTTCAGGAATTTCAGGAGGCGTACGAACCCTGTTTATATTAGAGCAGGGTTCCCAACCGGTGGTATGCATACCACTGGTGGTTCGCGAGAAAATTTCAGGTGGTACGCGTGAGTGATGTGAGCAACATTATTCTACCTAGTTTGATGTCATTTGTTACGAGTTACTTGTGGGTGGATTTTCTCTGAACTCTTGTACAATAAACATAGAAGCAGAATTAGTGTTGAAGAGGACTTAAGAGTGTTTTTTTTTTTCTCCCAGATTATAAGCATGTGATAAATAAAGAAATATCTAACCATTATTCAATATGAAGTTTTCTCAGGAATTCAATTCAAAATGCCTTCGTGACACTTTTAGAAGAGTAAATATTATACGCTTATTTAAATATTTAGGTCTGGTGGTAGGCCGAAATTTCTCAAAAAGTCAAGTGGTACGCAGGTGCAAAAAGGCTGGGAACCCCTGTATTAGGGAGTCAGAAATCGGCAAGTCTATGTAGTAGGCCCATACAAACTCCAGCGTAAAATAAGGCTAAATACTTCCCGAGGAATTGTATATAATATTCAATTGTATATATATTCAATATTTGTTTGGGCTTACTGCAAAGCAATGGACAATTACAGCGTTTTCCACAAACATATTTATTCGATTAAGCATATTAAAAAACCTCTAAAACTCAAGTATTTCTGAAAGATGTATTTATTTTTAAATTCATTTTTAAAGTGAATGATACGTCACTCCTGTTAAACCTCTCTTAGCATAACAGATGACGTCACGGTTGGCTTTTTTTTTTGTTCTTGGCGTGTTATTTCGTATCACGTTTCACTGTATCGCTTTTGAAACTGTGAAACGTGCTTTCATCCTTATCAAACTCTTAAAAAAGTTATGCTATTTTACAGAAACATGTCATGTTCATTCCAGTTAATTTCTTCAAACGTTGAACGATTTCACTCGACTATTCCGATCAGATGCAACAGTCAATAGTTCTGCAATAGCTCATACGCGCTCTAGTGTGTGTATTTTAACTAACAACCAAACTTGGAACAAGCTGTTTAACTTCCTTGATATGAACTGGTTACAAATAATATTGTCTTCTTCTTTTAATGAGGTTTCGCAGAAATTGTAAGGTTTACTATTTTATAAAGTGTATTACAGCATAGATCGAAACATCGCCAAAAACATAACAGTTGGAGTCAGAGCTGTTTTCAGTGACGTACATTTTGCGGCAAATTTCAAATGCATTTTTTGTTGAAATTAAACATATTTGTGAATATTTAACCTTACATTCGGAATCTGCAGCTTCTAATGTACCAGAAAAACACATATATTATGAATTTCGCGTTTCATGCAACTTGTCCATTGATGGCTTTACTTGGCAAACCGGCTTTTATATTGGCTTTTGCATGGCATCACCCTCACTTTAATTCTATACTATAACTCTTAACTCTAGAGTAAATGATGAATTTGAGGATAGTACTTACCAAACCTTTGATCTTTATTGTGTTGAACAAATGTTATTGACTCTCTGGGCTTACGTCGACAAGACACATTAGTTTTGTCATATGTTTTCCTTAAGTCCCATATCTTTATAACACTGAAATTTTTAAAAAAATAATAATAAAGGATTTAAAAATCAAATATTGTTCATCAATTTAATCAATTACAAAAACTGTATTTCGGGGGTTTTATCATCAATCCCAAAATTTGATTAGTTTGGGATGTAATAAATAATTTTACACAAAATATTCAAAGCCTTTTCAAAAAGTGGAAAGATAGAGACCTGTAAGTAATCTACATTTTTATTTTAAAAAAAACCTGATCGTAAAAATATTCAATACAGCCGGAGAAATGTGGCAGAGAAAATAGTTTTTGTCATTGGATTAACACTGAGGCACTTGGGTTTGGAGACCTGCGGTCCAGCACGCCCATTCCCCCTTAAATCTGGTTAGATAGTGCAAACCATTTAGTCAGTTTAAAATAGGGATGCACCGAATACCAAATTTGGTCGAATACCGAATAATCGGCCAAAGTCTAAGCTGAATATTCGGCCTACCTAAACCAATTTTTATTTTTTGTCGGATCTAACTAAGTTGTATTTATTATTCATCAATTTCAATTAAACATAAACATATAAGTACACAATCACACAATAATTTTAATACAATCTAGCTATTAAATTTTTAATTGAAGCAATACAGAACAAAGTAGTACTCGTTTGTTATTAAAACAAGTGTAAATTGGTAAAATCACAACACGAAAATGAAAACGGAAGTATGAAAACAAAAACAGAAGTAGGTGGATCGGGTGTAGAATGAAAACAAGAAAAAAATAATAAAACCATGGCTAACAATATTATTATACAATTAAAAAACAATTCATCCTTTAGTGAAAAAATTACAATTGTGATACATATAGTAATTGATTTTTTTAAAGCCCACTCATTGTAACTGTTAACATAAAGAAACATGTTTATTTAATATAACTTAAGTAAAGCTTGATTTAACATTATAAATAATAAAAACTTAAGAATTTGAGTCTATTATAAAAGAAAACAAGTCCTGTTTGGGAATTTTTTTATGTTTTATAAGATGATAACTTGAAGAAATTTTTAAAAAATTAAATTTAACTATTCGGCTGACTATTCGGCCGAATAGTTAAGCTATTCGGCCAAACCGAATATTCGGCTAAAATGGCCGAATACCGAACAGTAACCGAATATTCGGTGCATCCCTAGTTTAAAACAAATAAAAATTTAAACTTATTATTTGATATCTTTTTTTAGGTTTTAAAGTTTCTTGTCGGCCATTTATAAGAGCCTAATGATTTACGACCATTTGAAACAGGCAGGACAAAAACCTTTGAAGTGTTACTGTACTATGTCTGGTCACACTAAGTCGGTCATAAATAAAATTGATCTACAAAAAAAACTATTTTACCTGTCTCCAACACCAGCGGAAGCAAGAGTGTAGCCATCTTTGAAAGCCACTGCAGAAACACTACTGGATGTTTGCTGTAAAGTAATTTTCAGAAATAATTAATAATTATTTAAATTCATTTGATAAATTCTTTTCAATAAAAATTTTATTAAAAACAATGGGCTTATTTCACGTGGGATCTGGCAACAGCTTGTGTGTTGTTGATCTGGCAACAGGATCCGGCAAGAGGAACAACCAACAGCACAGCAAGAAGTTGTAATTTAAAAAAATAACAACTAAAATAACCTATTCTTAGAAAACTCAATATCGAATATCAACAAGAGTAATTTGAGAAAAATGAAAACAAGACCTGTTGATCTGGCAACAGGATCTGCAACAGGTCTTGTTTTCATTTTTCTCAAATTACTTTTGTTGATATTCGATATTGAGTTTTCTAAGAATAGGTTATTTTAGTTGTTATTTTTTTAAATTACAACTTCTTGCTGTGCTGTTGGTTGTTTTAATCATTTATCAAAGAAAACCTGCATTAAAAGAAGTTGGAATTTTAAAAAAATAACAACTAAAATATTCTTAGAAAACTCAATTAGGAATACCAAGGCAAAAGTAATTCGAGAAAAATGAAAACAAGACTGTGGAGCTGTTGCCAGATCCCTCGTGAAACAAGCCCATTACAATGGTACATTGTTAATATGAACTTAAAGGTTACACCAAAATAGGTCATCAAGAAAATGTAATATTTAATTAGTGAATCCTTAAAATATTTTTTTAATACAAAAAATGTTTTTTGTATCTTGTATTCTTTTATACATTTGCTTAGACGAAAAACCTCTGCATAAAAATAAATATTATGGATAAAAGAGCATAATAAGTAGTCTCTTATTACTTTTTTCAAATTTTCCTCAAAGCTTTTGTAAAAAAAGCAATATTTACAAAATAAAAGAACTACATATTTTTTACTTCATACCAAGAAAGATATCCTAAGGGTATATTTATAAAGGGATTCACTTTCAGCACATTTTTAGAACCGTAAGGTGCTTTCAGTTCTTCTTTAAGTGGGAATGAGCCCCATCGACCGCGGGTCCCCAAACCAAAATTCCTCAGTGTTAATCCAATAGGAAAAAAATAAATATCTAACTCCTTTTTCTCCAGCTGTATTGAATATTTTTACAATTTTTTTTATGTGATAAATGTAGCTGACTTATAAGGATCTATAATCAAACTTTTTGAAATGGGTTCAAATATTTATTTTTTTTAATTTTCAATAAATGATTTTACAAGAAACATATTCGAATCCATTTTAAAAAGTGGGATTATAGATCCCTGTAAGTCAGCTGCATTTATCATAATAGAAAAAATATATATATATTCAATACAGGCAGAGTAAAGTGGCTTAGAAAATTGTTTTTTACATTGGACTAACACAGAGGCACTTTAATTTGGAGATACACGGTCATTCCCCCTTAAACACATTTTTATGTTAGGTATTTTTTTAAAAAACACATCTTTGATGACGGAATCAGAGATGCCGTTTCAAAATCAATTGATCAAACACATATACTTACTGCTTTTTTATTGGAATTGTAAGATGTTCTTTCGTGCGCTTGGTTAATTACAATAGCAGGTTTCGAATATAAACCGTCTTCTCGTACGTCCCAGATACTGATGCTGCCATCTTTTGATCCCGCAGCTAATGTAGCTATAAAATTAACACAATATTTTAGGAATCAGCCTGTGTGACAATTTTTAATCATTTAAGAGGGACTGTCAGTCCCATAGAGCTAATGCATTAGTTTTGTAATCATAACTTCCGCAGAAGTATTGCTTTGCCATGTTAGCCCTTTTCCCCCAGGTATAGGAATCAACATAACATCAAAATGAAACAAATTTGAAACGAAAATGTTATCTAGTTATTTAATTATATATTTTTGAAGTTTTAAAATGCCAAAAATTACAGCAGATGGCGACACTATTTTAAAGCTTTATTAATTAATAATTAAATAACCGGATGTTATTTTCTTTTTAATTTTGTTTTAAATGGATGTTATGATGATTCTTATACCTGGTGAGAATGGGAAAACATGGCAAAGCAATACTTCTGCGGAAGTTATGATTACCAAACTAATGCATTAGCTCTATGGGACTGACAATCCCTCTTAAACACTATAATGTATGGTACAGATAAACGTTCCAAAAGTTTTTTTCGACCTAATTTGCTTGCAAATTATGCATGTTATGGGAACAAAAAATCATACATATAATAACAACAACAAAATTAATTTTGCTAGTATCTGGTGAGGTACAATTTAGTATTAGATACTTTATGACAGTAATATTTATAAACAATACACAAGGTTTTTAAAATGTTAAAAGTTAAAACTGACACTAAAGATCAACTGGATTTAACTAACTGGATTTCTTCATGCAATAAGTACACAATATGGATGATAAACGGTCAAAACAGGGGGGGCTTTTTTAACCTAATCCGCTTGTAAATTATACAGATTAAGAGATGTAGAATCATACAAAAACAAATGAAAAATTTGAAATGAATATATGACATATTACAACTTAACCCCCTTAAAATCTTATATTTTTAACCCCAATTAAACTTAAATTACCTTTTTCACATATCTTTAACATCACTTATTAATATCTTTAACGTCCCAACAGCAGTGTCATCGAGTCGCACTAAGTAACAGTCCCCACAGAAACTGTCATCAAATATTGTACGGTGGCTTTAAATCTCTCTCATAATTCATCATCAACCCTGATTGGTCAATCGCAGAACAAACAATAATAATCTGTAGCTGTGACACACTTTTTTTAGTTAGACTTCGAGATTCAAGGTTGTGTGTTTTTTGGCGTGCCGAGCTTCGGCTCCGGCCCCGTTCTTTACGAACTCTTAAAATATGCTTTCTTTACAATAAACCACTCTTTGGACGTCCAATATTCCTTCATTTCTAGATTAACTAAAAAATAAGAATTATACTCTCATGTGTAGTAGATGTTATTCTATTACATATATATTGTTCATACACATATTTACATAATTTTCAGGGTTAAAAAATAGGTACTTTTATAACCGTTTTCTTGAAATTATCCGATCGTCAAGGGTTGAAACAAGCAAAGTTCACATCTGCAAGGTAAGACTGCTATTTCACGTTTTTTGCTAATGGTGGCTGGGGCACGTTAAATATGTCGTGGTCACAAAGTCCTCCATGTTCCCGTACCAAATTAATACCTCTTGGGGTACCAGATCAGGAGGTTATCGGCCTTTGATGTGGATCAAAATTCCGATATGCGAGTGAGAATGGATGTCTGAAAGGGACTTTCCTGTAAAACGGATGTGTCATGCTGACGAGCAAGAGCCGGACTTCCTCCCTTGTGGCGCTCAATAAAAAAAACGGAAGCCGCCCCACTTCGCCTTAAAATCAGGTAGTTCTCCACTCCGGGCTCGGTTACCGAGTGGCATTTGAAACAACAACAAGACTGCTATTTTTTAGTTCACCAACTTTTACTTACTCCCACTCCCATCCTGACACACATCGACACTCTTGATCGAGGCAGTGTGGTACTTGAAAGTCGACACTTTCTTACAAGTGTACATGTCGAAGAGGCAGCACCGGAAGTCACCGGAACCGGTGATCATGCAGTTCCTGTCGGGAAGCCAGCAGATGTCGAATATGGCGTTGTTGTGGGCAGTGAAATCTGAAAATGTAGCATTGGTATGAGGGAAGCTTTCTGGACTATAATTATTAATGATGCTAACTATTATCACAGGAATGATACTCAACAAAAAGTCACTTATGTAACTCGACTTATACTTTTGAAAGGCCTGGTGGCATATTTCTATTCCTTACATGCAAATGACACCTCGACAGTGACGTGACTGCGCCTTCACGATGCCCATGCAAACTTTCTAGAATCTAGAGTTTTACACGTTCGATTTTCGTGTTCGCTTTGCGGTTTCGTGTTATAGGTACATAAGAACATTTTATTTAATTACCGTTTTTTTAATTACCGAAATCTTAATTACAAAATCTGAGAAAACTTTTAATTTTCAATGCAACTTGGAAGACATAACGCTAGTGCGTCAAACGCTAGTGCAAGGTGCAATTTGTTACACTAACGACTATTTTACAGGAGCCTTTAAATGTAAAATACATATGCCTATTTGTATTTAAATAATAGAAGATAGGTACTTAACTAAGATTTCTAAACAACCTAACAATATTCTTGTAACGTATTCAAGCAAAATTTAAAGCAAAAAAAACATTTTTGAAAAGATTTGTTTTTATTTAATCGTAAAGCAATTTGTTCGGTGCACCTTATTCCCGAACCGAAAAAATCCATGTGACGTCACTTCGAGATGGACAATGATTGGTTATATTCGTTTCGAGTTCGCTCGGCAGCATGACGTCACTGTCGAGGTGTCATTTGCATGTAAGGAATAGAAATATGCGGCCTGGTGCATGCATCAAATATGAAATCTGCGATTTCAATAAAAAAAAAATTTAATAATGCTAACACACTTTTTATTTGTTGCTGAACTTACTTTTAACAACTCCTTTGCCTTTGTCAGTATCTATGAGATACACCTCGCCATCTTCATTTGCTACAGCTAATAAATCTGATTCTTTATCTGAAATAAATATCACAATCATTATGATCATCTCGAAAGCCCAATAGTGTGAACTATAAAAAGCTGACATATGATTTTATAAAATACCAGGAAATAAATGTTCAATTTCATCATATATGTCATTTAAAGAAAGGAACAAATTTTTGTACTTTTTATGCTTAAAAAAATTAAGAATCTTTTGAAAACCTGAGGAGAAATAAAAATTCAGGAGTTAACTGCAATTTAAATGTTTTTAGCATTCGTAAATACTTTCCGCAAGTGGAAACCTGTGAAATAATGCCCTCTACTAATTAAATAGTACATCAAGGATCGGAGTTACTTGTAAGAGTTACTTTTTTCAGGTAATGTCGTTAGATTTTCCAGAAAGTAACTGTAACTTAGTTACTTTTAGTGGTAACAAAGTAACAAAAAATTTCGTTACTTCTCACACCGCTCTTCACAGATATTTTCAGCACAGTTCGGCTTAAATTTAATTAATTAAATTTTACCTTTTATCAATGCTGAAGTTTCGTTCTTAACTTTTGCAGTTGCCCCCATTTATTTAGCTTTTTATCTCTTTGAAAAAAGGTAAGATGGTTAATTTTCAAATTTTCTTACAGCTTAAAACTCTAAAAGTACTAACTGTGATTCGTTACTTTTTGAAGGTGTACGTATACACGAACTTTTTTTCTAATATTTCACTTAAAAATCCAATTTTTTTTTTTATTTGATATAATTCATAAGTGTATGAGGGTACGTGTAGAAATATATTTTAAAAATTAAAATGTTAATTTAATTAATTAGCATTTTATGCATTAATTAGCATGTTTTTAAACACTCATAACTCAAAAACTAATTAACTTCTGAAGGGCGTGAACCTCAAACCAAGTTTGTGGCTCTTAGTTTTTTTATTTATAATTTTTTATAATAAGCCACATTAAAAAAATCCATTTTTTTAGAAAAAAAAATAACTTTGACATGCAATATAAAATTAATTTAAAAACCAAATCTTTTTTGAGGTTCATGCCCTCCCCCAACTAATTCCACAAATAAATAAACAATTCGTTGGATAAAATGTTAATTTTAACTTTAGTTATCATTGTTTAAGCAAAGTAACACATGAGAAAAATGAAGTTTTGAGAAAATTGAGTTTAAAGGTTATAAAAGCTAGGTAACTAACTTTCATGATTTGGAAGATTAGAAAAACCCCTGTCATTTTTTATTAGAGTGGAGTATCAGTACAAAATTTACATCATTTTAAAGAGGAAGAATTGGAAATTCTAATGAACTTAAAAACAAAAAATGCCTAATTTGGTTATTTTTGGCCTTTTCTAGCGTGTACGTATACCCTGTAACGTGTTACTTTTCATAATAAGTAACAAACTGTAACAGTTACTTTTTTATTAAGTAACTGTAATGTGTTACTTTTAATAATAAGTAACTAACTGTAACAGTTACTTTTTTATTAAGTAACTGTAACGGGTTACTTTTCATAATAAGTAACTGTACCCCGTTACTTTGCATAATAAGTAACTAACTATAACAGTTATTTTTTGTATTAAGTAACTTTAATGCGTTGCTTTTCATAATAAGTAACTAACTGTAACAATTACTTTTTTATTAAGTAACTGTAACAGTTACTTTTTAAAAGTAACTTTCCAATCCCTGCTTTGAATTTAAAAAAATAATCACCAAATATTTTTACCTTTACGAAATTTGCATGTAAAAGGTGGGACTGGAGTTCCATCCTAAAGATAAATAAAAAAAATACATTTATTTTTAAACAAAACTACCATCAAAGTGAAGTGAAGGGGGAATGGGCACGCTGGACCGCGGGTCTCCAAACTCAAGTGCCTCAGTGTTAATCCAATGGGAAAAAAAGTATTTTCTCTGCCACATTTCTCCGGCTGTATTAAATATTTTTACAAACGGTTTTTTTTAAATAATAAATGTAGATAACTTATGGGGTCTATCTTCCCACTTTTTGAAATTGCTTCGAATATTTTGTGTAAAATTTACTGAAAATTTAAAAAAATATTTGAACTAATTTCAAAAAGTGGGAAAGTCGGGACCTGTAAGTCAGCTACATTTATCACAAAAAAAATCTATTTGCAAAAATATTCAATACAGCCGGAGAAATGTGGCAGAGAAAATATTTTTTCCTCCATAGGATTAACACTGATGCACTTTGCTTTGGAGACCCCCGGTCCAGCGTGCCCATTCCCCCTTAAAGATGATTCCTGAAAGTAACCTAATTTGGAATGTAAAGCCACGGCCCCACTCGATCCGTTCACTACACTACACTTAATACGGCTGTTGCAATTGCGCCGAAATCCGGAATCACTTTTTCTCCTCCGTGTCGCTAGAGGGCGCTGAAAGCCCACGTCACTTTCCCTGTCGTATCGTATACATATACGCAGTTTGTTTCCGTTTATCGTTTCAATTTCAATCACAAAAAATAATAATTTAAAACTAATGTATATGCTAATAAACTGCATATAAAACTAAGTTGTCAGTATAATGTATGTAATAATATAATCTGGAAATTTTAAGAATAAAAGCTTTAAGATTTGTCTACTTGTTCAGATTTAAATTAATTTTTATAATACATACTGAAGATATAAATAAAATTTTTGACAATTTGAATTTTTTTTAATAATTATATCAATAATAAGTAGGGATGAAATAATTATAAAATAGATTTTATTTGAACATGTGCAGTTTATTCTGTTTCTTGTATAATAAATGAATGTACAAATTAAAAATATTGTGACAATTTGAATTTTTTGAAAAAAATTATATCAATAATTTAATAGTAGGTAGGGATGAAATAATTATAAAATAGATTTTATTTGAACATGTACAGTTTATTCTGTTTCTTTTATAATAAGTGAATATACAAATTAAAAATATTGTGACATTTTGAATTCTTTTTAAAAATTATATATATATCAATAATAGGTAGAGATGAAATAATTATAAAATAGATTTTATTTGAACATGTACAGTTTATTCTGTTTCTTGTATAATAAATTAATATACAAATTAAAAAAATTGTGACAATTTGAATTTAAAAAAAATTAAATAATATTTAGGGATGAAATAATTAATTGTAAAATAAATTAATGGAAATGCCGTAAAGAAATAAAGGATACTCCCAGGAGTAATAGAAATTCGTAAAAAAATCCGAGTTAACTTTGTTTTTCAAATGATAAAAATTATATAAGATAAATCTCAATTTTTTAGAAATCTGTAAAACGTGACTTTTGAACTTGACATTTTCATCTATTTGAACACCCAGATATTTGATAGTAGAAGCACGTTCTAGACTTGCACAAGTACATGAAATATCAAATTTACAATTATTGCTATGGTAGAACAAATTGAGATTTCCTATTTTTATTTGGCATTAGATTAAGAGGGACTGTCAGTCCCATAGAGCTAATGCATTAGTTTTGAAATCACAACTTTGGCAAAAGTATTGCTTTGCCATGTTATCCCATTCTCACCAGATATGGGAATCATCATAACACCAATTTAAAACAAAATTGAAAAGAAAATAACATCCGGTTATTTAATTATTACTTGATAAAGTTTTAAAATAGTGTCGCCATCTGCTGTATATTTTGGGCATTTTAAAACTTCAAAAATATATAATTAAATAACTACATAACATTTTCTTTTCAAATTGTTTCATTTCGATGTTATGTTGATTCTCATACCTGGGAAAATGGGCTAACCTAGCAAAGCAATACTTCTGCGGAAATTGTGATTCCAAAACGCATTAGATCTATGGACTGGCAGTCCCTGTTAAGGGGAGTAGGATGGTTCTA
>JAFNEN010002284.1:0-13977 GCA_019343175.1 Oedothorax gibbosus
TTTTTTTTTTTTTTTTAATTTTTTGGTTTTTTTTTGTATTTTTTTTTTTTAAAAATTTTTTTTTTTTCCCCCAAAAAAAATTTTTTTTTTTTAAAAAAAAAATTTTTTAAAAAATTTTCCCCCCCCCCTTAAATTTTTAAAAAAAAAAAAAAAAAGGGGGGGGGTTTTTTTTTTTTTTTAAAAAAAAAAAAAAAACCCAAAATTTTCCCCCCTTTTTTTTAAAAAAAAAAAAAAAACCCCCCCCTTTTTAAAAAAATTTTTTTTGGGGAAAAAAAAAAAATTTTTAAAAAAAAAAACCCCCAAAAAAAAAAAAAAATTTTTTTTAAAAAACCCTTTTTAAAAGGGCCCCAAAAAAAAAGGGGTTTTTCCCCCTTTTTTCCCCAAAAAAAAAAAAAAAAAAAAAAGAAAAAGGGAAAAAAAACCCGGGTTTTTTTGGGGAAAAATTTTTTTTTCCCCCCCAAAAAAAACCCTTTGGGGGGAAAAAAAAAAAAAAAAAAAAAGGGGGGGTTTTAAAAAAAAAAACCCCCCCCGGCCCCCCAAAAACCCCTTAAAAAAAAAGAAAAAAAAAAATTTTGGGGGGGTTTTTTTTTTTTTTTTTTTTTAAAAAAAACCCCCCCCCCCTTTTTTTTAAAAAATTTTTTTTTTTTTTTTTTTTTCCTTTGGGGGGGTTCCCTTTTTTTTTTTTTTTTTTTTTTTTGGGCCCCCCTTTTTTTTTTAAAAAAAAAGGGGGGTTTTTTTTTTTAAAAAAAAAGGTTTTTTGGTTTTTTTTTTTAAAACCCTTTCCCTTTTTTTTTTTTTCCCCTTTTTTTAAAAAAAAAAAAAAAAAAAAAATCCCCCCCCCCCCGGGGGGGGGGTTTTTTTAAAAAAAAATTTTTTTTTTTTTTCCCCCCCTTTTTTTTTTTTTTTCCCCCCTTTTTTTTTTTCCCCCCCCCCCAAAAAATTTTTAAAAACCCCCCCTTTCCCTTTTTTTTAATAAACCCCTTTTTTTTAAAAAAAAAAATTTTTTTTTTAAAAAAAGGGGGGGCCCCCCTTTTTTTTTTTTTTTTTTTTTTTTTCCCGGGGGCCCCCTTTTTTTAAATTTTTTTTTTTTTTTTTTTTTGGGGGGTTTTTTTTTTTTCCCTTTTTTTGGGGAAAAAAAAAATTTTTTTTTTTTTTTCCCCCTTCCCCCCCCAAAAAAAGGGGTTTTTTTTTTTTCCCCAAATTTAAAAGGGGGGTTTAAAAATTTTTTTTTTAAAAAATTTTTTTTTTTTTTTTTTTTTTTTTAAAAAAAAAAAAAAAGGAAAAAAAAAGGGGAAAAAAAACCCCCAAAAAAAAAGGGGGAAATTTTTTTTTTTTTTTTTTTTTTCCCCCCTTTAAAAAAAAAATTTTTTTTTTTAAACCCCGTTTTTTTTTAAAAAAAAAAATTTTTTTTTTTTTAAAAAAAAAAGGAAATTTTTTTTATTTAAAAGGGGTTTTTTACCCTCCCCCCCCCCTTTTTTAAAATTTTCCCAAAATTTTTTCCCCCCCCCAAAAATTTTAAAAAAAATTTTTTTTGGGGGTTTTTGGGGGAAAAAAAAAAAAAAAAAATTTTTTTTTTTTTTTTTTTAATTTAAAAAAAGGGGTAAAACCCCCCCTTTCCCCCCAAAAATTTTTTTCCCCCCCCCCCCAAAAAAAAAAAAAAAAAACCCCCCCGGTTTTTTTAAAAAAAAAAAAAACCCCCCTTTTTTTTTTGGGGGGGCCAAAAAAAAGGGGGAAAAAAAAAAAAAATTTTTTTCCCCGGGGTAAAAACCCCCAAAAATTTTTGGGGAAAATTTTTTTTTTTCCCCCCCCCCCCCCCCCCTTTTTTTTTTTTTTTTAAGGGGGTTTTTTTTTAAGGGGAAAAAAAAAAAAAAAAAAAACCCCCCCCCCTTTTTTTTAAAAAAAAAAAAAAAATTTTTTTAAAAAAAAAAAAAATTTTTTTTAAAGGCCCCCTTTTTTTTTCCCCCCCCCCCGGGGAAAAAAATTTTTTTTTTTTCCCCCCCCCCCTTTTTTTTTGGGGCCAAAAAAACCGGGGGTTTTTTTCCTTTTTTTTTTCCCCCCTTTTTTTTTTTAAAAAAAAAAAATTTTTTTTTTTTAAAAAAGGGGAAAAAAAAACCCCAAAAAAAAACCCCCCCCCCCAAAAAAAATTTTTTTTTTTTTTAAAAAAACCCCGGGGGAAAAAAAAAAAAAAAAAGGGCCCTTTTTTTTTAAAAACCGGGAAAAAAAGATTTTTTTTTTTTCCCTTTTTTTTTAAAAAAAAAAAAAAAAATTTTTTTTTTTAAAAAAAATTTTTTTTTTTTTTAAAAAAATTTTTTTTTTTTTTTTCCAAAACCCCCCCAAAAAAAAAATTTTTTTTTTTTTTTTTTCCCCCTTTAATTGGGGTTTTTTTTTTTTTTAAAAAAAGGGGGCCCCCCCTTTTTTTTTTTTTTTTAAAAAAAAAATTTTTTTTTAAAATTTTTTTTAAAAAAAATAACCCCCCCCCAAAAAAAAAAAAGGGGGGGGGGGGGAAAAAAAGGAAAAAATTTTTTTTTTTTCCCCCCCCCCCCCAAAAAAAACCCCCCCTTTTTTTTAAAAAAAAATTTTTTTTTTTTTTTTTTTTAAAAGGGGGGAAAAAACCCCCCCCCAAAATTTTTTTCCCCCCCAAAAAAAAAATTTTTTTTTTTTTTTGGGGTTTCCCCTTTTTTTTGGGTTTTTTTTTTTAAAAAAAAAACCCCCCCCCCCGGGGCCCCTTTTTAAATTTAAAAAAAATTTTTTTTTTTTTTTTTTTTTTTAAAAAAAAAAAAAATTTTTTGGGGTTTTTAAAAAAATTTTTCCAAAAAAAAATTTTTTTTCCCTAAAAAAATTTTTTTTTTTAAAAAATTTTAAAAACCGGTTTGGGGGGTTTGGGGTTTTGGGGGGTTTTTTTTTTTTTTTCCCCCCAAAAAAAAAAAAGGGGGGGCCCCCCCCCTTTTTCCCCCCCCCCCCCAAAAAAAAAACCCCAAAAAAAAAATTTTTGGGGGAAAAAAAAAAAAAAAAAAGGGAAAAAAATTTTTTTTTTTTTAAACCCCCCTGGGGCCCCCCCCCCCCAAAAAAAAAAAAATTTTTTTGAAAAAAAGGGGGGGGGGTTTTTTTTTTTTGGGGGAAAAAACCCCCCCAAAACCCCCTTTTTAAAAAAAATTTTTGGGGTTTTTTTCCCCCTTTTTTTAAAAAAATTTTTTTGGGTTTTTTTTTTGGGGGAAAAAGGAAAAAAAAATTTTTTTTTTTGGGGGTTTTTTTTTTTTTTTAAAAAAAAACCCCCAAAAAAATTTAAAAAACCCCCTTTTTTTTTTTTTTTTTTTGGGGGAAAAAATTTTTGGGTTTTTTTGGGGGGGGAAAAAAAATTAAATTTTTTGGGGGGGTTTTTTTTTTTTTTTTGGGGAAAAAAAAGTTTTTGGGGGGGGCCCCTTTTTTTTTTAAAAAAAAAATTTAAAGGGGGGGGAAAAAAAGGGGGGTTTTTTTAAAAAAAAGGGGGGTTTTTTTTTTTTTAAAAAATTTTTTTTTTTTTTTTTTTCCCCCCCCCGGGGCCCAAAAACCCCCTTTTTTTTTTTTAAATTTTTTTTTTTTTTTTTTTTTTTTTTCCCCCCCCCCGGCCCCCCAAAAAAAAAATTTTCCCCGGGGGTTTTTTTTTTTTAAAAAAATTTTTTTTTTTTTTAAAATTTTTTTAAAAAAAAAAAAAATTTTTTTTTTTTTTTTGGGGTTTTTTTTCCCCCCCCCCCTTTTCCCCCCCCCCCAAAAAACCCCTTTTTTTTCTTGGGGGTTTTTTTTTTTTTTTCCCCTTTTAAAAAACCCTTTAAATTTTGTTTTTTTGGGGAAAAAAATTTTTTTAAAAGTTTTTTTTTAAAGGGGGGAAAAAAAAAAAGGGGTTTTTTTTTTTTTAAAAAAAAAAGGGGGGGGTTTTTTTTTTAAAAAATTTTTTTTTTAAAAAAAAAAAATTTTTTTTTTTTTCCCCCCGGGGGTTTTTTTTGGGGGGGAAACCCCAATTAAAAAAAATTTTTTAAAAGGAATTTTTTTTGGGGGGGGGGGCCCCCCCCCCCGGGGAAAAAATTTTTTTTTTTTGGTTTTTTTTTAAAAACCCCCCCCCCCCGGGGGGGGGCCCCCCCCCAAAGGCCTTTTTTTTTTTTTTTTTTTTTTTAAAAAAAATTTTCCCCTTTTTTTTTTTAAATTTTTTTTAAACCCCCCCGGGGAAAAACCCCCAAAAAAAAAAAATTTTCCCCCAAAAAAAAAAAAAAAAAAAAATTTTTTTTTTTTTTTTTTAACCCCCCTTTTTTCCCCCCCTTTTAAAAAAAACTTTTTTTAAAAAAAAATTTTTTTTTTTTTTTTAAGGGGTTTTTTTCCCCCAAAGGGGGGTTTTTTTTTTTAAAAAAAAAAAATTTTTTTTTAAAAAAAATTTTTGGGGGGGGGAAAAAATTTTTTTTCCCCCCCCCCTTTTTTTTTAAAAAAAAAACCCTTTTTGGGGGAAAAAATTTTTTTTTTTTTTTTTTTTTTCCCCAAAAATTTTTAAAAAAAAAAAGGGGGGGTTTTTTTTTAGGGGGGAAAAAAAGGGGTTTTTTTTTTAAAAGGGGGTTTTTTTTTTTTTTTTTTAAAAATTAAACCCCCTTTTTTTGGAAGGGGAAAACCCCCCCCCAAAAAAAAAAAACCCCCCCCCTTTTTTTTTTGGGGGTTTTTGGGGGGGGTTTTTTTTTTTTTTTTTCCCCCAAAAAAAAAAAAAAAACCCCCCCCAAAAATTTTTGGGGGGGGGGGAAAATTGGGGGAAAAAAAGGGGAAAAATTTTTTTTTTTTTTAAACCCAAAAACCCCAAAAAAATTTTTTTTTCCCTTTTTTTTTTGGGGGCCCCCCCCCCCTTTTTTTTTTTAAAAAAAATTTTTTTTTTTTTTTTTAAAAAAAAAAAAAATTTTTTTTTTTTTTTAAAAAAAATTTCCCCGGGGCCCCAAAAAAAGGGAAAACCCCCAAAAAAAGGGGGGGGGTTTTTTTTTTTTTAAAAAAAAAAAAAAGGGAACCCCCCCCAAAAAAAAAAATTTTTTTTTTTTTTGGGGGGAAAAAGGGGGGGTTTTTTTTTAAAAAATTTTCCCCTTTGAAAAAAAAAATTTTTTGGGAAAAAAAAAATTTTAAATTTTTTTTTTAAAAAAGGGGTTTTTTTTAAAAAAATTTTTTTCCCCCCCCCCTTTTTTTGGGGGGGTTTTTTTTTTTTTTTTTTAAAAAAAAAAAAGGGTTTTTTGGGGGGGGGTTTTTTTTGGGAAAAAATTTTTAAAAAAAAAAAAATTTTTTAAAAAAAAAAAAAAAATTTTTTTTTTTTGGGGGGCCCCAAAAACCCCAAAATTTTTTTTTTTTTGGGCCCCAAAAAGGGGGTTTTTTTTTTTGGGAAAAAAAAATTTTTTTTCCCTTAAAAAAAGGGGTTTTTTTTTTTTTTAAAAAAAAAGGGGGGTTTGGGGAAAAACCCCCGGGGGGGGGGGGGGGAATTTTTTTTTTTAAAAAAAATTTTTTTTTTTTTTCCCCCCAAAAAAAAAAAAAAAAAAAACCAAAATTTAAAAAAAAAAATTTTTTTTTTTTTAAAAAAAAAAAGGGGGCCCCCCCCGGGGGGGTTTTTTTTCCCCGGGGGTTTTAAAAAAATTTGGGGCCCCTTTTTTTTTTTTTTTTTTTTTTTTTAAAAAATTTTTTTTTTTTGGGGGGTTTTTTTTTTAAAAAAAAAAAAAGGGGGGAAAAAAAAAATTTTAAAAAAAATTTTTTTTTTTTAAAAAATTTTTTGGGGGGTTTTTTAAAAAAATTTTTTTGGGGGGGTTTTCCCCCTTTTTTTTCCCAAACCCCCCCTTTTAAAAAGGGGTTTTTTTTTAAATTTTTTTTTTTTTTTTTTTTTTCCCCAAAAAAAAAAAAAAAACCCCCCAAAAAAAAAAGGGGGGGAAATTTTTTTTAAAAAAAAAAAAAGGGGTTTTTTTTTTTAAAAAAAAAAAAAAAAAAAAAAAAAAAAAATTTTAAAATTTTTTTAAAAAAAAAAAAAAATTTGGGGGGAAATTTTAAAAAAAAACCCCCCAAATTTAAAAAAAACCCCAAAAAAGCCCCCCTTTTTTTGGGAAAAAAATTTAAAAAAAAAAAATTTTTTTTTTTTTAAAAAAAAAATTTTCCCCCCGGGGGGGGAAAAAGGGGTTTTTTCCCCCTTTTGGGGGGGTTTTTTTTAAAAAAAAAAAACCCCCCCCCAAAAATTTTTTAAAAAAAAAACCCCCCCAGGGAAAAAAAAATTTTTTAAAAAATTTTTTTTTTTTAAAAAAATTTTAAAAATTTTTTTTTTTTCCCCCCCCCCAAAAAAGGGGCCCCCCCAAAAAGGGGGGGGGGGGGTTTTTTTTTTTTTTTTTTTTTTTTAAAAATTTTTTTTTCCCCCCCCTTTTTTTGGGGGGGGAAAAAAAAAAAAAAAAAATTTTTTCCCAAAAAAAAAAAAAAAAAAGGGGAAAAAAAAAAACTTTAAATTTTTAAAAATTTCCCCCCCAAAAAAGGGATTTAATGATAATAGGATCGTAAAGAGCTGCTTTAGCTAATTGTCCATCGACATTAAGAGTGAACTCTTGTTTAGGACTAAATAAAGTACCCACGGGTATTTGTACATTTGCTGTTACAACAGCATTAGCTACATCGTTTAAATCAAGCCCTCTAGCTGCTAGTTTCTGTGGATCAACCCTAAGACGAACCGCTTGTGGAGATCCGTAGATTAATACCTGAGATACCCCTTCTATTACGCTTAATCTTTGAGAAAGAAATGTATAACTATAATTGTACAATTCTCCTCTATTTAAAACAGGTGAGGTAACGATAAAAAATAAAAGAGAGGTAGCCGTGGGATTGGTTTTTGTATAAATGGGAGCGTAGGGGAGATCTTTAGGCAGTTGAGAGCTTGCTGTATTAATAGCTGCTTGTACGTCAGCTGCAGCAAGATCTATATTTCGATCTAAATCAAATTGCAGAACAATCGTAGCCTTTCCTGTATAGCTAGTAGAAGAGATCGAAGAGATCGCTTCGATAGTAGTAAATTGCTGTTCTAAGGGAACCACTACATTGTTAGAAATGGTTTCCGGATTTGCTCCAGGATAGCTCACTGTGACTGTAATAGTAGGAAAGTCAATATCGGGCAGATCGCTGACAGGGAGTTTAAAATAAGATAAGATTCCAAAAAAAGCTATTGTCAGCATGACAAGGATTGTCATTACGGGTCGTTTGATGAATAAAGAGGAGGGATTCACAATGCCTCTTTGTTATTTAACCACGTTTGTATATGAACTTTTTTGCCAGGATAGAGATCAAGAAGTCCTTGCGCAATAACGATGTCATTAGTGCTAATTCCTGATTCGATACTGGTAGTTCCATTTTCATAGCGTTGACCAATGATAATCGGCGTAGTTTCTACTTCCATATTCTGATTAATGGTATATACGTAATGTCCCTTTTGCCCAACGCCTATTGCTTCTGAAGGAAGAATCAGAGATTCTTTTTCTTCTAGTACAAGTCTTACATCTACAAAATGCCCAGGCCATAGCAAATGGTCGTGATTATCTAGTGTTCCTTCTAATAAGATAGCTCCTGTTGCCGTATTAATTTGATTGTCAATGAGTGTTAATTGCCCTTCAAAGCAGGTAGTGTGCTCTAAAGTAGGAAAGATGTATAATTTCAAAAAGGATTTTTGAGAGCATTTTTGAATAGTAAACAGATCACTTTCAGGAACGGAAAAATCTACTAAAATGGGATCTATCTGATTAAGCAGAGTAAGCGTAGTGTCTTGGTTAGTATCAATGTAATTACCAGGTTTGAATTGTAATTTTCCTGTAATTGCATCAATAGGAGAGTGAATATAGCAATATTTTAAATTGATTTTAGCGTTTTCTAAATCTGCAACAGATTGTCCTACCACTGCTTTTTGCTCTAAGAAGTTAGCCATGTATTGGTCGTAATTGAGCTGAGAGATATAATCTTGTTCTGCTAGCTTTGCATATCTTTGTAGCGTATCTTCTGCTAATTTAAGTTGCGTGAATGTTTGAAAATACTCAGCTTTTGCTTTATCTAATGAAGCTTGATAAGGCCTTGGATCAATAACGAGCAATAAATCTCCTTTCTGTACAAACTGTCCTTCCATAAAATATTGCCCAACCAGAATACCAGAAACCTGAGCGTGAACCTGAATACTAGATTTAGCGGTAATGGTTCCCACATAATCTTTATATACTTGCACGGTTTGTTTCAAAGCGCGAGTTACAACTACTTCATGTGGTTTAATCACTTGAGGCTTTTTTTGGCAGCTATATAACAAAGAGCAAAGAAGAAGAAATTTCATCCAATTCATTCGAAAAGATCTCCTAAAGAGTAGATGGTGTTTGGGGAAATCAAACCTGTGGCATAGCTTAAGTTGGCTAAAGCAAGGTACCAATCTTGCATAGCTTGTGCTTTTTGAGCTCTTGCATCGACAAGAGATGTTTGAGCAGATATAAGATCAAGAATGGTCTGAGTGCCTTGTTGATAGCCGTTTAAAGCAACCGAGTACTGTTCTTCTGCAGCAGATAAAAATTCTGCAGCCCAATTGAGTGTTTCAAAGACGGTGTGAATATTAGAATGAGCAACGGTAATTTCTTTCATAGCATTTAACTGCAGACTTCTAAGCGTTTCTTCTGCAAGTACTACATTAGATTCAGCTTGTTTAATCGCATTGCGGTAG
Source organism: Oedothorax gibbosus (assembly GCA_019343175.1). Classification (NCBI taxonomy): domain Eukaryota; kingdom Metazoa; phylum Arthropoda; class Arachnida; order Araneae; family Linyphiidae; genus Oedothorax; species Oedothorax gibbosus. The sequence continues at coordinate 8,702 of JAFNEN010002284.1, forward strand.
TAAAAACCAGAGAAAATAGGCATGCTTACGTTAAATGTGCTGACAAAGTTGTATTTATCATGAGTGACATTGCCATCAAAAGAAAAATAGGTTTTACCTATTTTAAACTGATAATTTAATTAGGAAAAAAGAGAAACATAGGAAAACCCCCCAAAAATGCCCCAAAGTTTAAAAATCATTGCAAACCCCCCCTTTTCCCCTTTTATTTGAAAGAGAGCCCAGGTGATTTTGGCGGGTTTTCCTTTTTCCCAAAAATTTGGAAACCCGGGGGGTTTTTTTTTTTAAAACGGAAAAGGGGGGGGGCCCCCCCATTTTTTTTTTTTCGGGTTGTCCCCTTTTGCCAAGGGAAGGCCTTTTAAAAACCCCCCCCGGGTTTTTTATTTAAAAGGGGAAAAAAAAAACTTTTTTTTTTTTTTTGGGCCCCCCAAAGGGTTTTCCCCGGGGGGAAAAACCCAAATGGGTTTTTTTGGCCCCCGCTTTGATCTTGTTTTTGAAGGGTTGGTTTTTTTTTTTTTTTAAAAGGGGGAATTTGGGAAAAATTTGCTCCCGCAAAAGCCCCCCCTAAGGGGTTTTTTTTTTTTTTTTTTTCCCAAAAAACTCAGCAAAGGGGTTTTTTTTTTCTTTTCCCCAAAAAAATTTCCAAGAAAATTTTGGGCTTTTTTTTGGACAACCCGGTTTTTAAAAACCCCGGCCCCTACTTTTTTTCGGACTTTTTTACCCGCGCGGGTTTTAAAGGGAACAAACCCCCCCGGGGAAAAGCGGGAAAAAACACCCAAAAAAAAATTTTTTTTTAAACAATATTTTCCCAACCCTAAACCCGAAATTTAAAAAAAAAAGAAAAGTAAAAAATTTTTTTATGCTTTTTTTTTTTAAATTCCCCCCCCAGTAAAAAAATTTTTTTCTTTTTAGCTTTTTTTTTGGGGGCCCCAAAAATTTTTTTTTTTACCCAAAACCCCCCCTTAAAATAAAAAATTTTTAGAGGGGGAAAAAACGGCCCCCCTTAATAGGGCCCCTTTCCCAAGGGGAAAAGGGGGAAAAAGGGGAAATTTAAAAATTGGGGCCCAAAATTGGAATTTTAAAAAAAGCCCTTTTTAAACCAAAAAGGCCCTTTCCGGGGTTTAAATTTTTGGGGTTTTTAACAGTTAAAAGGGAAAAAATTTTTTTTTTGGAATTTTTTTTTTTGTTTTTTTTTTTCCCCAGCAGGAAAAAATTTTTAAATTTTTAAAAAGACAGCCAAAATTTTAAATTTTTTACCCTGGGGGGGGCCCCTTTTTTTTTTTTGGTTAAAAAGGTTTTTTCCCCCCCAGCCCTTTAAAAAGGTTTTTTTCCCCCTGGGTTTTTTTCCCCCCCCCCCATAAAAAAATTTTTTTCCCCCCAAAATTTTGGGGGCCCCCCCCGGGCCCCTTCCCCTTGTAAAATCCCCCCTTTTTTTTTCCCCTTTTTTTCCTATCCCAAAATTTGGGGAAATTTTTCCTTTCCCCCAAAAAAAAATGGGAAAAAAAACCTTTTTTTTTTTTCCTAAAAATTTTTTCCTTTAAAGCAAAAAAAAATTCAAATTTTTTAATCCTCCCCCGAAAGGGAAAACCTTTCTCCCAAAAAGAAATTCCGTTTGGTTTTTTTTTTTTTGGGGGAAAAAGCCCTTTTTCCCCCTTTGGTTTTTTGAGGTTTTTCAAATTTTTTTCCCCCATTTTTAAAAAATTTGACTCCCTTTCCCCCCTTTGGGGAAAAAAAGCCCCCCCCCACCCCCCCCCAGTAAACCCTTTTTTCCCCCCTTTCCCCAAACCCGGGGGGGTTTAAATTAAATTTTCCCCCTTTAACCCCCCCTTTTTAATCCCTTTTTTTTTTCCCCCTTTAAACCCCGGGGGTTTAAAATTTTTTTTTATCATTTTAAAAACTTTTTTTTTGCCCCGCCTAAATTTGGTTTTCCCCTTTTTTTTTTTCCCGGTTTTCCCTTTTCAAAATTAGCAAAAGCAAAATTTTTTAAAATTAGGGTTTTTCAATCAACCCGTTTTTTGGGCCTTTATAAAATCCCTTTTCCCCCCCCCCCTTTAATAGTGGCCCCAACCCTAAAAAGGAAACTTTTTGGGAACAATTTTTTTCTTCTTTAAAGCCCTTTTTTTGTCCCCCCCCCCCCCCCCCCTTCCCTTTAAAAGTTTTTTTTTAAAATTTTAAAGGCCCTTAGCCCCTTTTATCGAATCTTCAACCCCCCCCCCTGGGGAAAAAAATGAGAAAAAATCCCCTTTTTTTTTTTTTTTTCCATCCCCATTGGAAAAAACCCCCGGGGGCCTTTTTTTTTTAGTCCCCCCCCCGTTATAATGGGTTTTTTTTTACTAAAAATTTTAAACATCAAAAAGGAAAAAAATTTTTGGGGCCCAAAAAATTAAGGGGTTTGGGGGGGGGGGGGGCCCCCCAAAACCCCAAAAATGGGCGATAAAGTCCCCCCCCAAAAAAAACAAATATTCCCCCCCCCCCCCCCCCCAAAAAGAGCCCAAAACCCCCAAAATTAAACAAAGGAATTTTTGGGGGGGGCCCCCCCCCCCCAACCCCCCAAAAAAATGTTTTTTTTTTTCTTTTTAAATGGAGGAAGGGGAAAAGGGGGTTTACGGGGGCCCCCCCAAAAAAATTTCCCCTTTTTTTACCTTTTTCCCCCAAAAAACAAAAGAAAAAATATCCTTAAAACCCTTTTTCCCTCCCATGCCCCTTTAAAAAGGCAAAGGGAAAATTAAAATTTCCCTTCCCCCGGGGCCCCCGGAAAAACCCAAAAAAGGGGGGAAAAAAACCCCCCTTTTTAAAAAGAAATTTTTTTTTTTTTCCCTTAAACCTAATAAGGCATCGGGTTTTTTAAAAAAGGTTTAAAAAACCCCCCTTTATGGGCCCCAAAACCAAATTTTTTTTAAAAAAAGGGTGGGAAACCCGAAACCCCCCTTTTAAAAAAGGCCCAAAACCCCTTTTAAAAAAGAAAACCACCCCAAACCAAAAAACCCAATTTGCCCCAAAATTTTTTTAAAAAAAAGCATTTTTTTTTAAAATTTTTTTTTTAAAAGCCCCCCCCAAAAAACCCTTTTTTTCGGAAAAAAATTGAAAACCTTTTTTTTTAAAAAGGAAATTTAAAAACCCCTTTTTTAATATATAAAGGGGGGGGTTTTTCCCCATTTTAATTCCCTAAAAAGAAAAATATTTTTTTTTTTTTTTGTTTTTTGGTTTTAAACCTTAATTGAGTTTTTGAAAAAAAAAAATTTAATTCCCCCAGCCCAAAAAAGCTAAAAATTTTAAAAACACAATTTTTTAAAACAATCCCCCCAAAGGGGCCCCATTCCCCCGGGAAAAGGGGAAAAAAGGCCCCCCTTTTTGTTTAATTTTTTTTTTTTGGGGTTTTGGGGTGGGGGGGTAATTTTTCAACCCCAAAAAAACTTGCTTTAAAAAAAAAACTTTCCGGGGTAACCCCCATCCAAATTTTTTTTTTCAGAAAAAACCTCAAGAAATATGGGGGGAAATTTTCCCCCAAAAAAAAAAAAACTGGGAAATTTCCCCCCGAGGCCGGGGAAAAAAATTTAAAAACCTTTTTCCACCAAGACCAAAAAGAAAGTTCTCTTACGAAAACCACCCTTACACTGAAAAAGAACCCCTATTTCTTTAAAAGCCAACAGGGGATCCATGCTTTAAATGTGCCATGAGCAAATTATGGGGGATAAAATATTCCCCCGAAGTGGGGGATACAAATTGGGGGTAAAACCCCGGCCCCGGGTTTTTTTTTAAAAAAGTCCCCCCAAAAAAAAAATTTCCTTTTGGGAAAAAAAGGGGTCCTGAAAAAAAAAAACGAATTTTTTATTTTTGAAAAAAAATATAGGGGGTTTTAAAGGAGGGGCCTTAAAAACCTCGGGGTTGAAAAAAAGGGAAAACTAATTTTTTTAGGGTTTCTGTGCCATTTCCGAACCCTTTAGTTCCCCCCAAAGGGGCCGGGATGGTTTGGGTTTTTTCAAAAAAAAAGGGGTTTTAAAAAAACCCTTTGGGAGGGGGGGGAAAATTTCCCGGGAAAAAAATTGCGATTGCATTTTTGTTTGGGGCTTTTGCCTGGGGAGGAATGAAGATTTTTTTCAGAGGAAAATAAAGGGGCAAATTTTATGCCGATGCAAAAAGCTCGTATTTTTTTTCCCCAAAAAAAGCCCAAGGGGGAAAAAAAAGGGGGGCAGAGGGGTTTGAATTTTTTTATTGTAAATTTTTTTGGGAAAAAGCAAAAAATCAAAAACAAAAAAAAAAAACTAGGAAGGGGGTTTTTCGAAAAGGGCTTCTATGGGCCCCTTTTTTTAAAACCTTGAAGGGGCAAAAAAAAAAGGAAAAAAATATTAAAAAACTTTTTAAAAAAAACCAAAACTTTTTTTTGTGCACCCGGGAAACATAGGCCCTGTTTGTGGGGTTAAATCCCGTTAAACAACTTTTTAAGGGGGGGGTTTTTTGAAGTTGGGGAGGCCTTTTTAGGTCTGTTTTTTAGTTTAAAAAATTTCCAACCCCTTTTTTCTTTTTAATTTTCCCTTGGGGGTGTTATCTAAAAAAACCTTTTTTTTGGTTTTTTTAGGAAAAAAAAACATTTTTTTTTTTGCCTTTTTAAATTAAATCCCCCCTTTTGTTTTTTTTGGTTTTTTAACCCCTTTTTCCCCCAAAAAATGGGTTTTGGGGCGTTGCAAAGTAAAAATCTTTTCCTGTAAATCGAAAAATAAAAAACCCCTTTTGGGGGATTTGGCAAATTTTTTTTTTCCGGTTTTCTGCTGGTTTTAAAGTGTGTAAAAAAAAATCTTTGATAGGTTTTTAAGGGTTGGGCCCAATTTTAAACCCCTTTTACTTACTTTCCCCCCTTGCAGGGTTTTTTTTGAGGGGAAAATTTTGGGGGAAACTTTAGGGTTTGGGGTTTGGGGGAAAATTTTTCATTTTTTTACAATTGGGTAAAAAATTTTGCCTTTAAAGGGCCCGGCCCCCTATGGGGCTGGGTTTTAAGGTTTTTTCCCCGGGCTTTTTCCCAAAAAGGGGTCTTTTTTTTTTTTCCCAAACCAAAGGGGGCCTTTGTTAATTTTCTATCCCCAAAACCCGGGCCCCTGTTTTCCCTCTTTTTAGAAGCTCCCCTTTCCCCCTCCCTTGGGTTTTAATTTTTTTCCACTGATGACGGAGCCTCTCATAAAAACTTTTTCCCCCCCCCCTGTCGTTTTATCTTTCCCCGAAAGATTTTTAGATGGTTTCCATGGGGCTAACCCGGTTTTTTTTACCATGTCTTTTTAAAGGCCCCT
>JAFNEN010002285.1:0-18054 GCA_019343175.1 Oedothorax gibbosus
TTATTAAAATATCCAAATCCGAAAGTTTACTTTTATACGACAAGAAAGGTCTTTTAAAGTCTTAATTCTTCGGGATAGATATCTTTCCAAATAGTATCAAAATTCTCACATTGAAAACACACAAATCGTCAATATACCGCCTGCTCGAATCCCAAGAACTTTAAAAACTCTAATTTCAAAGAAATTAGAAAATATTAGCAAAAGAGCTACAATAATTACTACCCATTGGGAAGCCCTTATTCTGTAAATAAAAAATCTTCCATTAAAAAAAAAATTTGTAAAAACAAGAACTGATCAAAGATTTTTATATATAATATATGTATGTTGTATTATGTATGTATGTATGTATGTATGATTATGTATGATGTATGTTATGATGATGTATGTATGTATGTATGTATGTAGTATGATGTATGATGTAGTATGTATGTATGTATTTGTATTAGTATGAAATGTATGATGTTGTATGTAGTATGTATGTATGTATGTATGTATGTATGTATTGTATGTATTATTATTATGTATGTTGTAGTATGTATGATGTATGATGTTGTATGTTGTATGTATGTATGTATGTTGTATGTATGTATGTAGTATGTAGTATTATGTTGTTGTATTATGTATGTATGATGTATGTATGTATGTAGTATGTTGTATGTATGTATGTATGTATTATGTTGTATTTGTATGTATTAGTTGTATGTATGTAGTTGATGTATGTTTTTTATATTATTATATAATATATATATATATTAATTATATATATATATACCCTAGTTTGTTAGTTATACCTGGGAAAGTTTTGGAACTTAATCTCTTCCAACTTTATTCAACTCAACAAACACTGTGATTTACCTTTTCGTCCAACCTTCCTGTAGTTGTCGAACCCTTTGTATGACTTCACAAGAACTGTTTAGACACGACAATCCACCTTTTCAAATAATCCTGATAGCTTCTTCACTTAACACAATTATGAAAACGTCCCATTATTCCGTCAAGAGCCACAAAGCAGCATTCAACGGTCAGAAGAAACTTCTTTCCCCCTCCGGCTACAAACCTAATACTTTTTATTATTCTTGCTTAAAGACGCCCTATTTTCCAATTTTAGTCATTTAATAACATTCTATTTTTTTATTGTCCTCCTTACTTTTTCCTCAGGACCGCCATTAATAGTGGTGTTTTTTGTCATTTCGTATAACATCTTACCGTAATTAATGCAAATAAGGTAGCGAAAAGAAATATCGATTCTTTTTAGAGAATAATAAAATAATAAAAAATAATCGAGAGGGAAATTTCTCATCAGAGAAACTTTCGATTTATCGATTACCAATGAAGAATATCCCCCCTCCACCGCCCCCCATTTTCTGCTTCATGTATAAATATATTCATTTAAGGAACGAACATTGTTTCTTGTTTTACTTTCATTTAATTTCCAATTATTAACACAGAGGTAGGAGTAAAAATTAAATGCGAAGGATTGATTCTTCTGATGGCAAATTTCTATCTTTTTTTTAGTTCCATTTAATTTTTTGTATTCATAATTCCGCCCCCCCCCCCCCCCCCTCCCGTATATTTTATTTTCCCAAAAAAAAGTTCGGATAGAATTAGATTTTAGCGCGATATGACGATCATTAATTTATTTTAATTTAAAAAGGTCGTTTGGCCAAGAGTGGGGGGTGAGCCGTGGTCTAATTCGGTCCTCTTAATTGAAGTTTTCATTTCAAAATAATAAGAAACTGGCAACGATACATTTTTTTTCTTATTTTTTCTTAGAAAGGAAAAAATGGAGCAAATCAGGGGGTTTATTATTTCAACTTCAGTGAAATTAATGCAGGTGAAATATTAGGATTTTTTTTGTGTGTTGGTTGTTTTCGTCATTTTTTTAATGGAGTGAATTCATTGAAATGAAACGACACTGCCAGATTGTTAAACTGTATAGGTCTGAATACATTGGATAATCAAAGATAATTAACATCGGAGTCAAATTGGAACTATCTTTGAATAGAAATAGTGCTCACAAAACTTAGATCGATTTTGTTATTGTTTCAGATTCGAGTTTTTAATATGGTATCGTTTTCCAAAACCCAATCCAATTAAAGCAATTGGGCTATTTGTGTCCGAAATTTAGGAACCGTGTTTTTTTTCCCCAAAACAAATCTAATAAATTAGACTGATGTCCCGGTTTAATGTAGTTGCACATCGGTCCTTGTTATATTCGAGAGCTGATACAGATAGCCCTTTATATAAAATTCGTATTACTCAAGTTCCAATTATATGGATAATAGAAAGAGACTAATTGTAGAATATAACAAGTATAATGTGACCCTTATGAAATTGTACTACTGCTTTGAAGTAAGTTTACTATGATAGCAAATTGTTAAGTTTATGAAGTTTAAATATTTTTTTAATGGAGTTATGTTACAAGGTTTCGCATTATCATGTATTGCAAAATTATATTTTCTGCAATAATAGTAGTCTTTTTAAACGAAATGACATGCAACTTACAATGAAACAACCAAGTTTATATAAAATAATTTTTAATAAAATAATTTTAAAATTAACATTAATATATTATGGGACAGTTCGCTAAATTTAGTCAACATGTAAAATCATTTAAATATTTATTCTAGTGTGATAACAAGAATTTATATATGATGGTAGTTTTACAATTTCTTTAATTACAAATAAAATGCGTGGAATAAATTTCTTTGCCACTTTAAGTAGTGGTTATGCATGCTAGTGTTGAATAATCTGGCAAATAAGCTATTGGCAGAAATGAACCGTCTTACAAATAGTGTGGTTAGAGTAATTTTTGTTACAACATAAGCTATTCTCCTAGATATTGCGACCGAAAAAACCATTAGGCATTGTTAATTGGTAACAATGGTCAGTGACGAGCCAACGCTTTAGATGTTCCTTAATCTCAGACTATTTCTATAGTAAGAGCTTTATAATTGATAGGAAAAAACTGTTGGATAGGAAAGTAACTGTTTTTCATTGCTAGCAAATTGCAAATGATAAAATGTGTTTGGAAGAAAATTCTGCTGATAATTCTGCTTTTTTAATATAACACGTGTTACATTAAAGAAGCTCAGTTTAGGCTCAGCTTGATAAAGTATTAAAACTTTTGTAAATTAAGATTTGAGTTTGCAATTGATTCATGTATTGCTCATACTACTTAAATAATAAAAATTAATAAAGATGACACATTAAATAATTTTAACTTTGGAAATACATTGCCTTTAGAAAGTATATGAATTTAATTAGTTCTAATTTAATTTTTTTACTAAATAAACCAATTACGTTTTCCTCTTAAAACAACAACGCTATCTTATCTGTTTTGCTAATTTCAAATTCTATTTCTGTTTTCTAATATAATGAATAATTTTCAATCACAATATCATTCTACTGATCGTAATGCAATTTAAAAAAACGAAGCCCTGATCTTTATGACACAGTAATTTAATAAAAAAAACCAAACTCGCAAAGCGCCCTATCAAAATTAGAAAAACCACTTCCCTCATGATAAATTCGATATAAATAAAGTTTTCGCCTCTCAAACCACACCGTATAACATTACTTCTTAACATTGAATTGTCACAAACACATTGTTCAGCCACTAAGGATATTTCTTTGCTCAGAGCAAGAATAGCTCTAGTCCATTCTATTGCATGTAGAACAATCTTAAACCTTCTCCATGGTTTTTGCCTATGGTACGGTAAAGACACAATTCCTGCTACCTATTTCTAGTTGATATTCTACTGATGGAGCTTTCACACTACCATAAGCCTCTTAATTTAGAACCGTGAGGTAGTGAAGTAACCGACAGCTTAGCTGGTTTTACATTTTACAGTAAGTCTCCATTAGGATAAAGACTACAACGAACACGTATGTCCGAGTGTACTCGAGAACCCCCACGTGTGATGAAAGGGATTTATTTTTATACTTTATCCATGTATATGTGATGAAATAAAATTCCATTTTAACATTTCTCTTCTCAAGCTATCTTTTACTCTAATGCTTTAGCCATTCAACCACTGGAGGCTCACTTACCTATAGTTATTGAGAGTTTATATTGATAGGGTAAAATGCAAGAAAAGTTCTGTCCCGGTTTCACTAATTTTTCAGAATGTAGCTTTGAAATGTGTCTTTCCCTATTTCCGCAACATTTATTTGTCCATAACTTGATTAGTCGAATTCAGACATAGATGTTTTCTACCTATGTTAAACTCTGTCATGGTGTTATAAATTCAATTCTGACAAAAATGGAACCCGATGGTTGTTGTTTGCGTTTCAATTAAGTTACTCCTCTTTGTGTATGAGATACAGATAAAAGGACTTATACTGTTCTGGCCCTGAGATGCCGAATTAAACTCAAACCTTTTCTATTGGTATGGGTAGTTTTTTCCCCTACATCTCTCATCGGGGCCTTCCCCGTACTTTTAACATTATTATTTTTCACGGTGATTGTTTTGAACTTCCTTTTTAAGTGTCGGATGAAATAGAAGTTGTTAATTGCCCACCTCCCGTTATTTCTCGATCCCTTAATTGACTTAACTTTCCCGCCTTTTATGCGTACGTGTACATAATAGGCGCGCCACGATAAAAACCGCTGCCTGCATTTAATTGAAGATAAAGCACCCTATGGTATTCGTTTTCGTTCTGGTAATAATTTGTTTTGAATCCCCCCCCCCCCTTTTCGATATGCTGAATAGGAGGTCCCCACCAACTCCTTCTTGGAGTCAGTCAGGCGGCGTAGAATTGTGTGCGCAAAATAATTGCATTTCACTGAAAGAACAAGTTCAGTAATTAACTGTAAGTAAAAGCCGAGCTAATGGCATTAAGTTTAGTTTACAGCCATGCATTCTTACGGGTTTAAGCGTCTTTTTCGTGTTTTTCAAATTTTATTTTGCTTTTTAGCCTTTATTGAATTTGTTTGCCGTGTTTTTAATTTCGGCTTATAAAGTTGACGAAAGCTCACTGTTAAGTGAGTTAGTGAATCTTTTTTTTTTCGTGTTTCACTCACTTTAACCCCTTTCTTCCCAGTTCGATTATTTTTACGATGCATTATCCCCAGGATGTATTATCGCTCAAATTAATGCTCATGGCCAAATTATCATCAGATATACTTTAAAAATTACCCAAGTCATTGTTGCATTTTGTAATTAAAAACCTTGAGTGGAGTATAATTATTTTATCCTAAATCCAATTTCTCGACATTTAGAAATATTTTATCTAATAAAGCTGAATTGTAAAAATGCTGAAACTCTGAAAGTAAATCTAATTTTTGTTTATGTTTGAAGCTGCTTAAAATAATTATTTTATTGATTGGTTATAATTTAAGGTTTACTTATTTAATGTAGATTATTCATTCATTTTCATTCACTATGTAATACACGATAAATCTGTAATGTATGTATATAATAAAAACTAATGTGCTGATAGGCATAGGGTTGTATATTTTATAAAGCGCAAAAGAAATCGGTACTTTTTCATTTCGCGGGCTCAAAACTCGCCAAACGGAATCTTTAGTGACAATGAAATTTTTAATCTGTTAATTTCAATTCCAAACAAAAGAAATAGAGAAAAATTAGAAGCTTTTTAATTAAATGCAACTATTTCTTCATCAAAATGAAGTAACTACAATCCATATTGCTATGTAACAAAATTTGAAGCATATATAATATCCACCCAAAAAAACTTTGGAAAAGTAAAAAAAAAACGCATATCTAAAAAAAATAATAGATAATTTGCCTTTTGAAAAAAATACCTGATGCATTTGTTTTATAACAAAAAACAAGTCATTATGAAACTTGTAGCTAAAAAAGCCCTGACATATAAGAATGCCAATCTCTTATTTAAAACTTATTGGTCAACCGATCCCTTGAACAAATTTACAGTAAACTGTGAAACGATATGGTGGTAAAAGTATTAAGGTTATGTTTTGCTACCAAAAACATGGAGAGAGAAAATAGCAAATTTATTGTAGTTCGTGACATACTTATCTTTCAACGTTCATGCCTTTCTGTTGATCGATCTCTGAAATACATATGCTACCTATGGTGCTAATTTAAGTTACGCTCCCATAAAAAAATTCGCTGTTTAAGGTTGGCGCCCTTCTTAATATTTCTTTCTTTTCTTTCATGTAAATGAATCTCTGACTGTTAAAGAAATGAATGGGAAATGTTAGTAAAATGATTTTTTTTTAAGTTTTTGTGTTTTAATGTCCGAAATATTTATAATATATTGAAAGACTGCCAGAAATTTCTTATGAAAGAGATTTGTCCCTGAAGTAAATTTTTAGCATATAATTATGCAATCTCGTTTTTCTAATGATAAACAGACACAAATATCCTTTAACAAATACTCATTGTTTACAATGCAAATACCTTTATATAAATGTATTGAGATCATATATCTGTTAAAGTTATTTTTATTATCCCTCTTTATTTTGCTTTTTTTCATATTCATTTGCGTGATTTAATTTTTTTTAGGTGGATAAGGATGGGCGCCAACCTCAAACAGCGCATTTTTTTATGGGAGCGTAACTTAAATTAGCACCATAGGTAGCATATGTATTTCAGAGATCGATCAACAGAAAGGCATGGACGTTGAAAGATAAGTATGTCACGAACTATAATAAATTTGCTATTTTCTCTCTCCATGTTTTTGGTAGCAAAACATAACCTTAATACTTTTTACCACCATATCGTTTAACAGTTTACTGTAAATTTGTTCAAGGGATCGGTTGACCAATAAGTTTTAAATAAGAGATTGGCATTCTTAAATATCAAGGCTTTTTTAGCTACAAGTTTCATAATGACTTGTTTATTGTTATAAAACAAATGCATCAGGTATTTTTTTCAAAAGGCAAATTATATATTATTTTTTTTTAGATTGGCGTTTTTTTACTTTCCAAAGCTTTTTTTTTTGGGGGGGGGGGGATATCAGTAGTTTTTTTTTATACTTTATTTTATGAGATGCTTTTTGAGGTAAGGACGATTACCTTTTTTTTTTTTAACAAGATCAAAGGATACAAAGGCAATATGACTACTAAATAGAATACATAATTTCAATGGTTATGGGAAGTTGTATAACCACCGCGAACAATGCCGAAAGAAAGTTAAAATGGTTCAGCAACAATATGAACCATTGTACATGGTGAAAGTGAACTGCACATCGATGGAATTCACTTGGTTGCTGGCATCTTTAACGAAGTTGATAATTTTCAAATGTTTCACCTTAACATTATCTAGGGTTATGGTTATGTGTTACAATGCAAACATTTAGTAACAACTCATGGTAAAAAATTTCACTTTAATAATAAAATATTACTTTAGCATAATTAAATATTCCTCAATAAATTTTAGGCAAACAATATTATTTCTTACTTTTCATAAAAAAAATAAGCAAAGATTACTTTAACATAATTAAATATTCCTCAGTAAGTTTTAAGCAAAAAAAAATATTTCTTACTTTTCATGAAAAAAAAACCAGACCAATTTTTTGGAATTGTAATGGTAACTGAATATGGCAACCAAACAGGCAAATATGACTGTTTACATTTTTAAATCAATCAATTCATCCACTCGCGTTATTCATATGTTTTCTTTAAATAAAAACGCCAAAAAGTTTAAATGACGCATCCGATTATTAATTACACATTTTTTTTCAATCTGTTCATTCAGATATTTGATTAATCATATATTTTAGAAGCTGTAATAATCCTCCAATAGTTAACAGCGCTACTATGCAACTCTTCGACAAAATTATAGCAAACCTTGGCGTGTTTTTGGAAGTACGTGGCCGCTAGGATGGCTTGTTTATTGCGCAACCATATCGCCAAAGGTAATATAGACTTTAATTAAATAAAAATAGAAAGATTCATTTTTGAAACTTCAAATCAATGTCAGCGAATGAATTGAGGCATTCTTAATCTTTTAGTAAAAACCGCTTCCAGATTCATGTCCTAGTAATGGCTGTAGGTTTGAGCAAAAATTAGGGCAAAATTTGACTAAAACTGCTCGGAAGATTTCATTTTCATAAATTTTCATAATTTTTTTCTCCGCTGTTTTTTATTCTTGAATAACCAATTTTTTTTTATGTAAAGTAATCCACGAAACCTCTCTACGGTATTTTTTTTATTGTTCTACAAAGTTTAGTTTGCCTTATAGAAAATAAAATCGATTTTGCGTTTAACATGGTGAAATGTTTAGAGTATATATACATAACTGTCGTTTAGCCCTTGGCGTCATTTTTGAGATTGGCGGGCGGAACGACCGTTCCGTCTGATACTGTGATACGCCAAGCTAATGCATATAAAATAAAATATAAAGAAAAACTAACAATTTAATACATCATTGAAAGGAATAAAACTTGGATATTAGATTCAAATCTCGTACTACAGTCTATATAACAAATTATGTATTTTTAAGAAATAATTACTGATTCTTAAAAAAAACTTATAAGTTTTGTATCAATATAAAATTGATAGTTTACTTTGATTGGGCGTATTACATTGCTGTTGCATCTTTCAGACGTCTTCACTTTTTTTCATCGCCAAGCAATTCCATCGTATATAACATAATTGGTGTGAAAGGATCCAGACAGGATGGAATGTCTGGAAGAGAACAAAGACCATCACACAAAAAAGAACCTTGTATTTCCGTTTCCTATAGGTCTTCTTAGTACAAAAGAGAAATAAGAACTTTCGTAATTGTATGAAGACTATCGGAAAAGTACTAAAATAAATGCTTTGGACATTTTACATGAATGGATATTTTATCTACACAAATTGAGTTCAGACATCATTTTATTTGTTGGACCATCAGTTTCTTGTAAATCTTGAATCCTTTTACACCAATAACTTCCAATTAACAATACCAATAACTAACAAGACTTTTCATCAGCAAATAAATAATTGTAGATGAACAAATTTGAGCAGTGATTATACTTGTTATCGGAAACAACTAGTATATTTACTAACTTTGTAATGGGTGCTTTTTTGTTGTTAAATTTCCGGCGGACACTATTTTGTTTTATAAAATTCATAACCTATGTGTTGGATTTGCAACCTCAGTCAATTTTTATATCCTCTTCAAAATAATTAATGCATTTTAAAGTAAAGAAATAACTTTTTTTTAAACTAAATTGAACCGGTCGCGTCAAATGCTCGACTATTTAGTCGTAATTAAAAGACTGCTTGACTATTTAGTTACAATTAAAAGACTGCTTGATATTTAATCGCAATTAAAATACTGCTTGACTACTTAGCCGCGAGTTAAGTTTGTTAGAGGAATAAATTTTAATTGCATGTCAAGGAGAAAAGCATGTGTTTTTTAATTTTGTTATTAAATCGACTTTTAAATTAAAATATTTCAATTGATTCAATAAAAAAAATTCAGACGCTTATTGCTCAGGTGTCGGCTTTCTCACTTGACCATGGTCCAAAATTATGAGGGTCCTTCGCCAATTGGTATATGCATTTCTAGTGCGAAAGTGATTTAACCAAATTAAACTAATCAAACATTATTAAGATTTTTTGACAAACAACATTAGAATATTTTTTTTAGAAAAGAAAATTTCTCAAATAGCTTAATTCCAATAAATATGCATTCAAATCCTTTCTTACTTAATCCATCAAGAAGTTCAAAAGTTATGATAATTCGGAAAAACTATTCTTTCAAAGACTTATCAAAGAACTCAGTATATTTATAAACTACTTAGTTTATGCTTATACTCTCTTTGAATCACATTATTTGTCACGTTCCAAAAATGAAAGCAAAAGAAGCAGTTGATAAAGGAATTAAGTCGGATCTTCCTTGCAATCACAACACAGAGCAAATCGATAAAGTAAGGTAAATAAGTGATACTTATGGATATTCATTAGATGGCGTTTATAAAAAGTGTTTGTCTTAAGAAAAGGGTTAGGTTAGGTTTGACCGTTTACGGCTGTTTATTTCTAGCTTCAGTGATTATTTTTGGCACAGTCAATTACGCCTCATAATTTAGAACCACAGTAAAGTGACGAGGTGGACACTTTAGCTGGAACCAAATGGAACTTTGAGCAACATCGCACCCAAACGCCATTCGGACTTTAGACTCTTCAGATTTAGCGCATACAGATCATATAATATATTATTAATAGCTTAATAAACCCTAAGTTGCACGTGTACCCTCAATAACGGTGATTTTGTTTTGTATGTTAACTTTTATTTTATGAAATTGATCTCCTCTCTACTGGTTAGCTTCCCATAGGGAAATTATAATATTACCCCATTCCGATATCAGCATAAAGTAAAAAAAAAAAAAAGTGGATGTCTGATTGTATCCAGACCCTTCCAGGAACTTTAGGCTTTCCCATAGGCTTCTGTCAAAATTGCCAGTTTCATAAACAGCGAAAATCCTGGCACAGGATAAAAAACAGTTGAATAGTTCAATAAGCATTTAACCATCAATAGAAATACAAGTGACTATTGAAAAATATAATGTTAATGGCGTCATTCCGTCTAGATGGATTTGTACAATATTGGCCATGAGATGAGACACCTTGGGAAAAAAAACAAATTTGTCGATTTTTTTAAAGAGTTATAACTAAGCTGTTTTAGAACTTACAGAGATGATCGAACATATTTTTTACACATTTCGAAATGCAGTTTATGTAACTCATGCATTTTGAAGTAAATAATAATCCCCAAAAAAATACTTTTGAAAAGAAAAAAAAAACGCCAATCTAAAAAAATAATATATAATTTGCCTTTTGAAAAAAATACCTAATGCATTTGTTTTATAACAAAAAAAAAGTCATTATGAAACATTGTAGCTAAAAAAAACCGTGATATATAAGAATGCCAATCTCTTATTTAAAACTTATTGGTCAACCGATCCCTTGAACAAATTTACAGTAAACTGTTAAACGATATGGTGGTAAAAGTATTATCTTTATGTTTTGCTACCAAAAACATGGAGAGAGAAAATAGGAAATTTATTATAGTTCGTGACATAACTTGTCTTTCAACGTTCATGCCTTTCTGTTGATCGATCTCTGAAATACATATGCTACCTATGGTGCTAATTTAAGTTACGTTCCCATAAAAAAATGCGCTGTTTGAGGTTGGCGCCCTTCTTAATATTTATTTCTTTTCTTTCATGTAAATGAATCTCTGACTGTTAAAGAAATGAATGGGAAATGTTAGTAATAATGAATTTTTGTTAAATTTTTTGTGTTTTAATGTCCGAAATATTTATAATATATATTGAAAGACTGCCAGAAATTTCTTATGAAAGAGATTTGTCCCTGAAGTAATTTTTTTTAGCATATAATTATGCAATCTCGTTTTTCTAATGATAAACAGACCCCAAATATCCTTTAACAAATACTCATTGTTTACAATGCAAATACCTTTATATAAATGTATTGAGATCATATATCTGTTAAAATTATTTTTATTATCCCTCTTTATTTTGCTTTTTTTTTCATATTCATTTGCGTGATTTAATTTTTTTTTTGGTGGATAAGGATGGGCGCCAACCTCAAACAGCGCATTTTTTTTTTGGGAGCGTAACTTAAATTAGCACCATAGGTAGCATATGTATTTCAGAGATCGATCAACAGAAAGGCATGGACGTTTTAAAGATAAGTATGTCACGAACTATAATAAATTTCCTATTTTCTCTCTCCATTTTTTTTGGTAGCAAAACATAACCTTAATACTTTTTTCCACCATATCGTTTAACAGTTTACTGTAATTTGTTCAAGGGATCGGTTGACCAATAAGTTTTAAATAAGAGATTGGCATTCTTAAATATCACGGTTTTTTAGCTACAAGTTTCATAATGACTTGTTTTTTGTTATAAAACAAATGCATCAGGTATTTTTTCAAAGGCAAATTATATATTTATTTTTTTAAATTGGCGTTTTTTTTTTACTTTTCCAAAGTATTTTTTGGGTTATATCAGTAGCTTTTTTTTAAACTTTATTTTATGAGATGCTTTTTGAGGTAGGATTACCAACATGTTTTATGAACAAGATCAAAGGATACAAAGGCAATATGACTACTAAATAGAATACATAATTCCAATGGTTATGAGAAGTTGTATAACCACCGCGAACAATACCGAAGGAAATTTAAAATGGTTCAGCAACAATATGAACCATTGTACATGGTGAAAGTGAACTGAAACATTGATGGAATTCACTTGGCCGATAGCATCTTTAACGAAGTTGATAATTATCAAATGTTTCACCTTAACATAATCTCGGCTTCCTTTTTCACTTTAATCTTCTTATAAAGTCCGGCAAAGCGAGAGTTATCTTCTTCATAGGCATTCATTTTTTTTCGAAGCTCGATTTTTTAGGTACTTGCAGCCCTTAATGTAATATTTCGCTATCAGCTCAACGACAGTTTCCGGAATCAGTTCAAGCATTTTTCTTTTGATGTGTTCTGTTTGCGCCTTTGTGGGCAGTAGGCAATATGTCTCATTTGGTTGCTGCTGCATGTATTGGCACAACTCTTCCAATTTATCACTCCTCGATTCGCCTTTGAAGTTTATTTTCTTTTACGACAAAATTTGGAAGTCTTTATTGGTGACTATCCCCAGTCGTATTCTTGACAACAGTTCCACAAACATTTTCCCATCTTCCTGTCGCATTTTAATAGTCAGCTCATCATAAGAAAACTGGTGGTCCTGCCAAATGTTTGTTGCATGTTGCATGTAGGCATGATAAGCACTTCTCCGCTTTCGATGTTGTCAATCCTATATGAAAGGTGCATGCTGCATAGCTGGGAGAAGCTGCAGTAAATCCCCAGATCGGATTTCAAATTCTACCAAAAATCATCGTTGATGCTCTTGTATCCTTGAACGCCTCCGTGTTTTATAGGCAACTGCAGTAACCTGTGAAGCGATAAGCCATTAATGTTAAAAGCGGCGATTCCCGTCGGTGTGCACACTGCTAACTCTTTCTTTAGATTTTCTTTCACCCACGATTTCAGAACTCTGATCAGGAATGATTTACCATTTCCTCCCACACCGGAGACAAAGTGTCTTAGAACTCCATCGTTTCCCGTTAGTTTGTTTGTCAGGTATTCAAACACTCTGAAGGAGGCTAGAAATATGCACCCGGAAACGATTACCTTACCTATCAAACACTCTTTTCTGATCGGTGTTCATCAAATGTGCCACGACTGCAAGGTCCTCCTTCTCGTTTGCAAGAGCATCTCGGAACTCGACCATGGCCCCAGCAGCTTCTATTTTGTTCATTTCGTCTGCTTTGTACTTTTTCTCGAGGTCCGCTTCGTTTTTTGAATTCTGTGCCAGGTCACTTGCGAGCGTTTCAACTTCATACTTTGCTGTGCGTATCTCCTACAACTTATCATGATGTTCCATTGCTTGAAGTAGATCTTCTTTACAGGTGTTGAACGCTTCCGTGTATGTTTCGTAGTGCCCCTTCAGGTCGTCTTATTTCCTCCATGGCTTAAAACAGCAGCAGAAGCGAGTATAAGTAGTTTTCTGGATTTTGCTTCACGTTGTAAATCTTGTGGCTAACCAAGCACTCTATTTTCCTTTTCTTTACGTATCCAAACTCAAGCTTGTAGGTCTCCAATTAGTTTTTTTGTCTCCTTGACGACATCATAGTACTTGACGAAATCGTATAGGCAAACGTTCTCTAGCTCTTTGGGCCGTGCAGAATATCGGTCGTCCACGAGCGATGATTCGAATAGTGCGGTAACATTTTTCGTAAAACTCCTGGACTTTCTGGTAAGATTTCTCATTTCTCTGTCTGCTCTTGTAAACGTTGACGTACATTATGGCGGCGTTCTTGTTCTTTCCATACAGAGGAATTCTTAAAAAAATATACGCTGCTTCCAACGCACCACACACTCGGCTGTTTTGACTCCTCATCGCTGTGTTCCACAAACGGGCCTGTAGAGATTAGTTAAAATTTATATCTTGAAGGACATTGACGTTTGAAATTATTTCGGTCTGTATCAATACGATGACGAATTGCGCAGCCTTGCGAAAATTCGATCACAATGACTTTTTCTGTTTCCTCACTGTGTTCTTTCAAACGCATTCAAATATTCTTTAGCTGTGCACTTCTTAGATGTAGTATTCATTTTTTGAAATATTCCACACGCCAGTTGGCGGATGTTGGACAAGTTTAATAACTAAAATAAATACTGCATGTTCAACTTAAATTTCGACTGTCAAAGAACATCATTCGGAGCTTGGTGTATTCAAACACATTCAGCTTTGGCGACCTATCTTGGTGCATCCCGTTACAGCCTGTGGGGAACAAATCTGGGAAAGCACTTTGTTTTCCAGCTCCAGCTCCCTGTTACCTATGCATTCGGCATCTTCTTTCAAGAGTGATAAAATTCAACCGCAGATTTATTTGATCGTGTCTTCATTTATGGTCAGATGCTGATAGTAGACATCATCAAAGTCTTTTTGTGTAAGCATAGCACGAGAGCTAAGTTCAGCATTCATACCCCTCAGGGCGTTTTTTTTTCTCTGATGTCACAACGCTTTTGGAATTCATCCATGTTGAACATCGCATTCTCCAGAATTGTCTTCTTGTTCTGCTTTTTCCCCAAAAAAATTCGCATCAAACTGTGCCTCCTTGTCACGCAGCTGGTCAAGCAAGTTATCTTCGGAAATGGGCAACACTATCTTCGCATAAAGGGGGTTGTTCTGCTTCAACCGTTGAGGGCTTTATAAACGCTTGATAAATTTCTAAACTCTGCCACAACTTCTTCGGTTAGTAGGAATGCCACGCACAATTACATACAAGTCTTGATCAGTAATGATTGCTTGTTCAGGCTTAGGCAATCTTGCAAGGGTCTTTTCCAGTGGTAAGGGGAGGTGAAATCCCCTTTTCCCACTACCTTTTGATTCAAGAAGCTCCTGGGTTTATTTTTACAGGATACAGTTCCCATCTTGATTACTGTCTGAAATGCCTTGGCTCTCTGGATCAAAAGCTTTTCATGATAGTTTAAACTGCTAATTTCCTCTGGTACGGTTCTATATAAAAGCTCATTGATGAGACAAGTTGGGGGCATCTTTTGTCTCCTAAAGTATGCGAGGCAGTATGTGCAAATGTATTCCGATGGCAAACCGTGATAAATTTACAAACTTCGTGACTTTTTTCCACGTGTCCCCATCCAAAGGTATTCTCAGTTTACGCATGTCCTTAACATCTCTTTTATAATGTAATTTGTGGCAGGACATGCAAATGTTGGAACTGTTGGAAGACGTATCCGTAATTCGCCTCTTCAGTGACAGCAAAACCTTTATGGTATCAGCGGATATTTCATCTTCATTCAAAAAACTTAACAACCATGTACAACAAAGCTATTGCCGATTTTCTTGTATTCTTCTGAAAAACACCTGGAGAGAGTCGACGTCCGAGGTGCATATGGCTTCCTGAATTTCATTTATGCACTTGTTCGCTCGTGTAATATCATACAGCAATTTTTAGTGAACTTCTAATGAAAGGATAATGGTCTGCTAAGTGTCTTAAAAATAACATATCATCAGTTGCTTCTTCGTTCACGGTGTGGCAAGGTAATGGGTGCCCCATTCTGGAATCGTGCATGGTAATCGAGTTGCATCCCTGCATGAGGTAATGAATTTTAGCGATTATAACAGTGTGCTTGAACTATACTCTGCATGAGCTGGATACCCTACATGATAAGGTTTTCTTGTTCACTAATATAGCATATATTTGGATTTAAAATTTCCACTTTTTTGACAATTGCCCATTGTGGCCGAATTGCATATATATTGTAGAAAATTTCCGTCCACGCCGACTGCTATCGGAAAATTACGATCTGTGAAATCCTTATAAGTTGGCTCCACGTAAAACTGTACTGAGCTACATGCGTGCAAAGACTTAACAGTCAAAGATTTATACTTTTCTTCCACATTAGTGCACAATTCTGATTTTTTTGAGAACAACATCAAATTTACCTCTAACTGAACTGTAATTTGCACCGTAACATTTTGACATGCTGTTTTTCGAGCTGCTACTGCCCACTTGATAAAGTTTATCGCCGTCAAGATTGCGTCTTCACTCTGAACTTTATTTCGTTCCATCGAGGTTTCGGGTAAAGGTGCAGTAAATTTTTCAGTTTCTATACAATTCGACAAGTTCTTTTCCAAGCAGACGTTTATTCTTCGATTATTTAGCGCTATTTGAAATTGTTGGTAAGAAACTCTCCCCTGTTACATCTGCCAACTGAACAATTGGAAAAAGTTTTAACAGCCGAATCTTCATTATTGTAAACCTACCGTTTGTTATTTTCAGGAACAGTTTCTAGATGACGTTTTTTTCACGATACATTGTTTTTGACACATTTCGAGCTTACATCGCAGCTTTTTATTTTTCGTGTACCGCAACCATCTTATGCCTAGTTTTTTCCACATTGTAGGCATATTTAATTTCAATTTTCTTTTATAAAACAAAAAATATAAAGCCTATTCAAAGAAAAACAATAACCAAGTACAATTCTTAGGTTACGGTTTATGTGTTATGATGCAAACATTTAGTAACAGCTCTATGGTGAAAAATTTCACTTTTAAAAATAAAATATCACTTTAGTATAATTAAATATTCCTCAATAAAATTTAGGCAAAAAATATTATTTCTTACTTTTCATAAAAAAATTTAAACAAGATTACTTTAAAAATAAATTTAAAAATTTTCAATAAGTTTTAAGCCAAAAAAAAATTATTTTTACTTTTTATGAAAAAAAAAACCCGACTAAAATTTTTTTAATTTTTAAAAGGTAAAAAGAATATGGCAACCAAAAAAGGCAAAAAAATGGCCCCTTTTTCATTTTTTTGATCCAAACAATCCACCTCGCGTTTTTTCAATTTTTTCTTTTTTAAATTAAAAAAGCCAAAAAGTTTTTAAAGGGCGCATTCCGAATTTTTTAATTACAAATTTTTTTTAATCTGTCATTCAAATAATTTTTATTAATCCCTATATTTTAGAAGCTGTAATTAAACCCCCCAATAGTTAATAGTAGCGTTACTATGGGGCTCTTCGACAAAATTTTAAAAACCCCTTGGCATTTTTTAAGAAGTAGGGGCCTCTAGGGGGGCTTTTTTATTGCCAATCACCGCCCAAAGGTAATTAGATTTTTAATTAAATAAAAATGAAAGATTCTTTTTTAAAAACTTAAAACCCTATGTAGCGGACAAATGGGTCTTTTTTAAATCTTTAGTAAAAAACCGCTCCTGGATTCGGCTAGTAAGGGCTGTAGGTCTGGCAAAATTAGGGCAAAATTGACAAAACTGTCGGAAGTTTTCTTTTTTCGTAATTTTTCCATTTTTTTTTTACAGCTGTTTTTTATTCTAGAAAACCAAATCCAAATTTTTTTTAGAAAAGTAATACACGAAACTTTCTACGGATTTTTTTTTGCCCCAAAAAGTTTATTTCCCTGATAAAAAATTAAATCGATTTGCTTTTTAACTGGTGAAATGTTAGATATAATACTAACTGCCGTTTAGCCCTTGGCGTCTTTAATTGGCGGGGGAACGACCTTTCCTTATTTTAAAAAATTTTTTTAAAATAATTTAAAACTTTTTAAAAAAAAAAAATTTTTTTTTGGGAATGGGGTTGTCTATAACTTAACTTCGTTTAGTCCTTCCATTCGATACTTGTTTTCCCCTTTAAATTAAAAAGATAAGTTTTTTCTTTAAAACGTATTGCATTAGAACATAGAAAGTGGGGGCTTGGAATTAGCATTTTAGATATTTAAAGTTTAAAAAACAAATAGGTTTTTTAAAAGAATCTGTAAATTAAACCCCCTTCCCCACAAAAAATTGTTTAAAAAGGGAAAAAGGCGCCAAACACCCCCTAAAAAATCAGCAAAAAACCCCATGAAAATGCAGAAATGCAGGTTTTTTTTAAAGAAATGAAAGGGTTTTTTGAAGGGAAAAAGTTTTTCAGCATTTAACTGCAGTATTTTTATGGGGACGGTGCTGAAAATTAGCAAATAAATTTCGCAGGAAAACTGCATTTTTGGATGAGAGATAAAACTTTAT
>JAFNEN010002286.1:0-18331 GCA_019343175.1 Oedothorax gibbosus
TGTAGAGTGTATTTAAGTAAATAATCATTAATATATGGGGCCCGGATGGCCAAGTGGTTTGGATAGCAGACCATTACGATAGCAGTCTGCGTGCTGTAACGTGCATGGTTCGATTCCCACCTTCGCCCCGGGTGTACTTCCTTTCTCTGTGACAGTAAAAATTCTTTCTGCGTCTGTCTTACTTGACGAAGGCTTATAAGCGGGTGTCTGATCAAGCACACAAGCCGAAATATATATGTACCTACCCTACCCTATCGTTAATATACAGAATTTGTTGTAATTTCTTGTATAAGGAAAAATATTGGGGTCTTATTGTCGCTTGTAAACTTTGTATAATGAAAATAAACGTTTAATTCACTGAAAAGTTAGCTACCAACTCTATGGTTAATGACCAAAGCCTCATTTCACAAAGCACTTATTTTATTTTATGAAAAGGAGATTGGGGGGTTTTAAGATAATTACAAAATTGCAAAAAAATGAGTTCCGGACGATATTTGTGGCGTAAAACAAATTAAGATGTAAATATATACAATTATTTACATATTTTTAGACGTGTTAATTATAGCATAACCTTCTATAAAACCATTAAAATACTTTATTTAGTGTTATTGATAAACCTTTAATTATCTAGCACACGAATGCGGGACCTATATGGGCCCACCTGGGCACGAAATTAACGGTTGTTAGTCGCAAAATGCGACCCAAATCATTCAATTTCGCAACTACAAAAAAATTTTAGTCGCTATTATTGAGTCTAGGATTTCGAAATCGTCTACACCAACTTTTCTCCTAGTATGGTTTTCAAGTACCCACGCCAAAAATAATCATCTCGAAATCGTAAATTTTCACTGATCCTAAATTTGCAAAACCCTTTTGGTTGTGATCCTAAAATGTAGAATCTCAAAAAATTGACAAAATACGACTCCAGCGGTTTATAAATTGAAGAGCTGAGTGGAAGAACGTGCTAAGTGACATTTTTGAAAAAATTGAGATTTTTGTGTTAATGATTATGTTATTACCTCCTTTAAACATAACAGTTTTCAATTTTTTAGAAAACATTCGATTTCGTAGATTTTTCGTGAACGAAGTTGGTAGGTGCACGCGTTTTCGTCACTTTTTCAATGGAAGAACGTGCTAAGGACCCTTGGCACTTTCTTCCTCCGAAATCGTCCCGATTCGGACGATCGTTCAGTGGAAGAATGTGCTAAGTGACACAGCTGAAGAAAATTGTCAGACTTTCGCTTTATTTATGTCGCATTAATCGCAAAGCACTTGTTTTTTTTTGTAGTTTTAATCAAAAAGAATTAAAAAATGTCATTAATTTTTCTAAATTAACTTTAATTATTAAATATAACCAATGAATTATAATTCATATAGCGTATAACCGGGCTTTGAGTGCATTTAGGAAAATAAGAGAAAATGCACTTTTATTTTAGAATTCAATCGGAGCTAAAGGTTTTAACATTTTATAAAATATCGTTTGCTTTTAAAGTCTTGTGTTTTTTTATTCTAATAAACATAGTCTATTTAGCAGTGAACAGATGGTATCATTAAAAGAAAGTTGCACCTGCCGTTTGGAGATCGCATGTTCACGTTAAAACAACGTTACACCCCGAATCATCTGGTTTGTTTAAAAAAATGAATTAGGGGTGCAAAAATCTTTTAAAGCAATTTTACGTTTGATCTCTAAAGCTGACGATCGCATTTGGGCAATGTCCTAAACTACCAAAATTATTAAAATGTAATTAAGAAATAAGCGGAAAGCTGAATTTTGGCTTGAAAGTGCGAATAGCAGCTTATACGGTAAGTACAAATTTAATCAAGATATTGCTTTGTTATGTAAAACTAATATATTTGTTATAATAACTCATATAACGTTTTATACTCTATATCTTTATATTTATAAATTCCTAATATTTATTAAAATTAGATGACTTTAAAAAAGTGCTTTTCATCACGATTGTAAAAATAAATTGTTTAAACGATCATGCTGAGCTTTTGTATATAGAAATGCTGTAAATTAAAGAAGCTTTCTTAAAATTGATTAAATCCTTAATTGAAAAGGGGAAAGAAAAACATAAATAACCTTAGGATTTATATTTTGCCAGACATCTTATTTTTACTTTTTTTTTTAATATGAATGTTTGTTTTTACATTCAATTATTCCAATCCAAAAACTATTTAAAAATTTATTTTGCGAAAACTTACATCTTACATTATTATCTTTTTTATAAATCTTTTAATTTTAATATTTATTTTATTCACTTGCATTTGTGTTTCTTTTACTATCTTTTTGTATACTTTTTACTAAGTTGAGATTTGTCTTATTATTCTTTAAAGTAATTAGTTTATAATTTCAGTGATAATGGTATTTTTAAAAAATATTTTCAATTAAAAACTTACTCATCTAACATTAAGCAAGAAGTTCTAAAATAACTAATATAATCTACTTTCTTTTAACTTAAATACTCAAAGAAATCCTTATAGTAGGGACAGACGGACGAACAAAATGTATATAAGATAGGCGTCTGATATCATACATTAAAAAAAATAGGGTTGCGTAACACTACACGACTTTCAATTACCGATTAATATATCAATATGTTCGTTTAAAAGTTATTATATACCTTATAAAGTATTTTCAATTACTTTCAAACCTAAAAAGTTCTATAGCAGCTACTCTTTGCACATGCACAATATTGTTGAAATCTTTATTTTGTCGTCCGACTAGTACTGGGAGCAAGTGTATCAAATTTTAAGTCTGTATCTATTTTCGTTTTTCAGCACCACTTTTAAAACCCAAAAAGTTTATAGCAGCTGCTAATTGCGCATGCGTAATTTTCTCGAAAATATTATTATGACTTCCAACAGGTACTAGGAACCGGTGTACTAAATTTGAAGTATGTAGCCCTTTTAGTTCGAACTGTAAAGTAGTTTCAGACAAACAAACGAATCAATGAAAAAACCCAGCTTTTTGTAATCAGCAACCTCCAAAACGTGTAGAGAGCACAAAATCTTCATTTTGGATTTTTGACCTCCATCGCAATAGTTTCATCTCCTTATATGTATTTCATATTAGATAATTGAAGGTAATAACTTTAAAAATTGGACGGGTAGAAAGGAAGTTTGTGGGAGGGGGGGGGGGGGCAGACGTACAGGCAGGTGGCCGAACACTATACATTGTAGTCTTCTAATTTTTTAATTTCGAACCAAAACCGAATTTTTAAAATCAGATAGTTTAGATCGGAATTGAAAGGGATATGGACGGACGGACAAAATGATGGACGTACAGGCAAACAAATAAAAAGTATAAAAAAGTCCTATCTTCCAAACAAAAAAAAGAATTTTGAAAATCGGAATGTTAGTACAGAAATTATAAAACTCGTATGGATCAAATATATCTAAAAAATGTCACTTAGCACGTTCTTCCACTAAACGACTGAAAAAATCTGAAGCACTTCGGAGGAAGAACGTGCCAAGTGCAGGAGACGTTAAGCGCGTTTTGTAAATGACGTGTTATTACGTAAAGTACGGCTAAGCCAAAAGCCACCAAGCATTTTGAAGAACCAAACTAAATTATCATGAAGAAAAAACTATGATTTTGTGAAGTAGAGAAAAATTGCAAACTAAAAACTTTGAAGCTCATTATCTCGTTTTCACCTTTTTGTCACTTAGCACGTTCTTCCACTAAGCTCTTCAATTGTGAAACTCTGTTAATCTGTTAATTGCTAATATCCGGCAATCGTAAAATCCCCAAACTTTGGCGGCGATCTTAAAATTAGGAAACTCCTATGATTCTATAACACTCATACTCAAATACAAAAAAATACTTATAGATAATGTGCTAAATTCTCCTTGGCTTTTTAGTTAGTAGCAAAGATTTCTCCTAAATTTCTTAATCGAATTTCTATCACTGGCGGGCACAACGCATATCTGGCCCCCTTTATTTTTGGTCAAACTTCATTGGCCCTCATGTGGTGCCCTCATGTGGTATTCTCGTAAGTCCCTTTTCAATTATCTCTTACTTACATCTCTCTAGGGAAATTATTCAAAATAAGGGAAAAGTTAAACTTTTGGTGGTAAATTGATATTAAATTATCACATGTGGGCCACACGGATCCCACATTAGTGTGCTACCAGTGTAAATTAAATGAAACTTGAAAGAAAGATATTGCTCGTAATAATAAATTGTAATTTTATTTGCTGAAAGAACCCCCTTTATTTCAAGTGTATATTTTGTAAGCATACATATTGATACAAATTTTAATAATCGAATGTTAAATAATAGAATGAAACAGTAGAACGCGTATACTTACTGGAATTCCGAATGGTGTGTAAGTTTTCCCGGCATTTTATAAATTCGCTCTACATTTGAAAATATGCACCTATTTGTGGAAGTGTAACAAATTATTGAATTTAGATTAAATTTAACATTAAATGCTTTACATGTCTATTATACTTTTAAGCCTCAATATTTTTTCAATGTTGCTCAAAATGATGTTTTAAGGATTACATTTTATTTAAATATAGCTTTTTTTAAAGTCAAAACAAATTCAACTCTCTTCAAATGCCTATCTTATTTAATATTTGAAAATTTGTATTAACATTTAGCCTAAATTTATGTTTTGAAGAAGGAGTAAATTATTATCATGATAATTAAAATAAAATATTCATAATGGGTACGTTTTATTCACGGAATAACTTCATAACTTCCTTGTTCTGATTTTTTAATAAAATTAATTGTGATAAA
This sequence comes from Oedothorax gibbosus, assembly GCA_019343175.1. Classification (NCBI taxonomy): domain Eukaryota; kingdom Metazoa; phylum Arthropoda; class Arachnida; order Araneae; family Linyphiidae; genus Oedothorax; species Oedothorax gibbosus. The sequence continues at coordinate 4,751 of JAFNEN010002286.1, forward strand.
ATGGAACAATTTTCGTTATTAATGGCTCTATCAAAAAACTTAATTTCTTTTCATTGTATATTTATCACGGCAAGAAAATAGAATATAGAACAATGAAACCAGCTACTGTTTAGTTTGTGCAAAGTAAACACTCAACCTTCAATCGAATGTTGCAACCCAAGAAACGATGACAAAAGAATATTTTCCCACTGCTTTCAAGAACACCAAACGATTAATTAATATACTCAACATTTCAAGTGTTTGACTTTGTGAAACGCCACAGTTTTTTCCCCTTTATTATTTGTTCTCACAGGACCCCACCTACTTTTAAATATAAACATTTAGGTCGCACCTTGCCACATTCTGAAGTGCGTAAAAAAATTCATCAAGAGGCAAACGATTTTTTTAAAAAAAACTGTAACAATGCTTTTCGGGTGTGGTAACACTAGTGAAGCTTGGAATTGAGGAAAGTAGCGTTTTTTTACCACCTTGCGAATTTTTCTAAAACAGCTAACCGATGATTTACTGCGTTTATTATCACGTTATTCTAAATCGTATGTTTTTTTTAAAGATTACTACAAAGGAGATGGCAACGAGGTATTATCTTTTTACTGTGTCACAAGGTGACCCTAAACAACACCGTGTATTCGTGTTCGCGATTTGTTCTGCATGTCTTTCCAAAAATCATCAAAAGACGGATATATCTTCTGAAGAGAAGAACACATTCCGTGACACGCGAATTATTGTGTCTGTGTAAAATGGACACCATTTTGTAGACACGTGAGACAATAGCGTGATATTTTATGCATAAGAAGTCGGAATTTGTCAATAGACAAATAAATAGCTTAGTGAAAGAACGTGCTAAGTGACAATAAGACGAAAACGAGAAAATTAGCTTTTAAAGTTTTAAATTTGCATTTAAATCTGTTAGAAACGGTATTTTCAAATAGTAAAAAATTTATTTAACTTTCAGCTAATGAAAGAGGGGGAAACTTGTTATATTTAAAGGATGGAATTATATGCCCAGTGACGCCAAAGTATAAATTTTTTTTGTAAATGTCACTTAGTACGTTCTTCCACTAAGCTATTCAAATAACAGCTCTGTATTTAGATAGAAGATAAATAACTATAAAATGCATACACATAGTGCATTAACTATGAATAAATATAAAGGTCAAAGCCATTTCAAGTGCAAATATAGCACTGTAGTGTACTTGAGAATTTCCAAACAGAAAGTAGTAATTTGATCCTTTGTTTGATAATGTACTCAATACGTATAGTTTTTCACCGACAATAACGCATACCTAAAATACCTTCAACCTAAAAGAAAACTTAAGAAAAGACATTTGATGTGACACTTTGCTTCAAGATACACGATTCTTTTACCCTTTCTGTCCTAACTTTAAAAAAAATCTAAATTTGGGAAATAGTCTTATTATGCATCCAGAATGAAATGGTAAAAAGCAGGGGGAAAAATCTTAATTTTTAAACTTAAATTTTATTGAGACAAAATTGGAATCATAACTTGAATACATCATAAAAATAATTTTGTGAAACTTTAAAATTGAATTTTAACTATTTTTAACAAATAAACATTTAAAAATTCAAGCATGAAGAATTTAGGGCCAATTTATTTAATAAAATATTTTCAGAGTGAATTTTTATATTGTCATTTAACTTGAACAAACGTTATTTAATTCTTCAAAAGACATGATTATCCCATCTAAAGATACAAAAAGAAAATATAACTTTATGGAAAAATTTGTGGAGAATTAGAAAAAAATATTTAAAATAAATGCAAGTTTAACTTAGGGAGAAAAAAAATATTTTTAACGGGTAAAAATATTTTTTTAAATACTCACTCGTGTCTGTTAAGTTATAAAGTCCAAAAATAATTGCTGCAAATTGTTTTATCTTTTAGAAAAAATAACTAATTATTTACGGTGTAAAAATATAATTATTTATTTATGGTGTAAAAATATAAGTTTTTATTTAGGTCTCATACGCATTTTTTTCTTTACGTCCGACACTATAAAAATAAAAAGATTAATTTTGTAATTCATTTCTGATTTTAATTATATTTTCCTTATTTTAATTATATTATCCTTATTTTAATTATATTTTCCTTATTTTAATTATATTCTCCTCATTTTAATCTTATGTATGTTCGATATTATTTGTTTCTGTGTTTTTGTTTGTGCTCAATTATAACTATATATGTTCTGTTCGCCTGTACGGGAAATTTTCCCCTTGGCGTGCCATAATTTTTATTGTTTGTTTTTGTAATAATAAAGATTATTATTATTATTATTATTATTATTATTATTATTATTATTATTATTATCATCATCATCATCATCATCATCATCATCATCATCATCATCATCATCATCATCATCATCATCATCATCATCATCATCATCATCATCATCATCATCATCATCATCATCATTATTATTATTATTATTATTATTATTATTATTATTATTATTATTATTATTATTATTATTATTATTATTATTTCAATATGTTTAAGTATACTACATTGACTCAAGTTAACCTAATTAGAAATTGTTTAATCTGATATACAAGAATAATTGAAAACCAAAAATGTTTTTTTATGAAGGAAGTTTTAATTTTCGATATGATAGATAAATTTGATCTAAAACTCTTTTATTTTATCAATTAATTTTAAAACTACATTAAAGAATTACATTAACATGATTTAATATATTTAAATAAAAAATGAAAACACATTTAACCAATATTATTTATTTTACAATTCAAATAATATAACAGCAAAGACAAAGTTGTTATATGTGTTTTCCCTCATCTTTTTGACAATGAATTGATGTTAAATCTATCTATAAAGGTACAAAAATTATAATATATTTGTATAATAAAATTTTAAGAAATAATTAACAAGTATTATTTATTATGCAAATTAAGTATTAAGTAGGAAATTTTTTTATCTGTATTTTCCCTCATATTTTTGACAATGAATTGTTGTTAAAACTATTTATATAAGTACTTAAATTATTATACTTGGGGTATATTCCGTCTACAGATTCTCAATGTTGTATTAAGAGTGTTGTTACACAAAAAAAACTAATTTAGTGTTTTAAATATCCGGATAATGTCAGTAATTAAAATGTATATTTCTGTAGGGTGACAAAGAGTGATTATTGGACAAACATCAAACTTTTACCATAGCACCCTCATTTACGTAATTTGAACCAATAATTTTTTTCGTTATGACTATTCGATATATCTGTCGGGTACCATTGTTGAAATTTACTATTTCCTCTGTAGAAGTTGAAAAAAAAAACATTTTTTCACAGCTTTTTGATAATTTCTTTTTTTCCAAGTTCAGACATTGCGTAGATGGTGTTTTTTAATCAGTCAAACTATAAAAAATAAATGTAAGCATATTGAGATGCTGTCTGTCTTACTCAATAGCATGTCCAATAATTACCCCATAGCTAAACATGCCATGTCATAATATTACTATTCATCCTACAGGGGTGTTTTGCTGCACAAACCACCTTCATAAACATATCAAAGACTGGGAATTACAAAATGCCAGATCATGTAAAAGAAAACCAAATTATACACCATTTGGCAGCGATTGAACAAAAGTTAAAACCCTTTCTTTTCAAGAACTATCGCTTATTAATCTATTTTTTAAGAAAAAGTACTAAATCTAATCCCAATAACTAATCAGAGCATGCAATCAGATTTGCAATTAACAAATGTTGGTTTGTTAGACTCCATAAATCATGATTTATTCTGATTGTTGGGCCCTGCAAACTAATTACCCCAATTTTTCGCGTCCAATCATTACCCTGGGTCACCCTACAATTTGAACAGTTTTGAAAAAAAAAATATTAAAAATTTATTTTTAAAATCAAATAGTGTGCAAAAAATAAACACTCCCAGTAATTACACAAAACTTCCCTTATATCCGGATGTTAATAACGAGTTTACGAATCCGAGAGAACAATTCGTTTTAATCATCGATCAATCCTTGATTTTGCTGATTTCATTCAAAATCGGACTGGAAAAATTTGCATGTTTTCATTACATAAAAACATTGATACGATACATGGCTAATTAAAAGATATTTACAAGTTTTATTAAAAAAATATTTATGTTTTGGTTACCAAACAGGATGTCCAATTATTTTGTTAACATTTTCGTATATTCCGGAAGGAGCCGAATATTAACTATGAAAACAAGAACACTAATCCATATCCACACAAACTTATCATTTGTAATTCGTTGTCAAATGTGCTAAAACGTATTTTATCACATCCGCATTTCATTTGCATTTGGTAATTACATATTAACGTTTACTTAAAAAACATGTAATGGAAATGTTTCAGATGATGTAACATTCTTGTTTTCATTTTCCCCTGTACTGCTATTTCATTGGTTTCTTCGGTTTCACTCTCAAAGTAACCGATATAGATGAAAAGAATTATTTCTTTCTATTCAAGCTTGTTCTAACAAATATTTTGAACAACCAACAGCACAACAAGAAATGGCATTTATGAAATTTAATAAGTAAAATATTCTTAGAAAACTCACTTTCGAACACCAAAACAAATGTAATTCCAGACCACAAATGAAAACAAGCCGTTAGAGATGTTGATAAAAGATATTGATCTAGGACACACAAAAGTTAACGTTTTGAGAAAATCACACCCATATTTTTGTGAACTGCACTAAATGTTTAGAAGATTTATTATATTAGATTTCTTATAAATAGATCATTTAAGCCCTAGTGATCTAGCTTTTTTTTTTTTACAGTTTTTGAGTTAGTAGTTAAATAAAGCCTTCAAGTCATCATATTGGTTCACAATGACGTTAGGAAAATCACAAGCAGTTAGATAGACACACATGCAGAGAGCCATAAATAATCATTTCCAAGACATTTACAAACAACAAGAAAAAACTTTTTTTACCTTAAATGTTAGTTCTTTGGTTTATATGATTTAAGACGATCGATTAATCTAATACATTCTGTAACTTAGTACGAAGTCTTCTAGATTATATGGATAATATGCACATTGCTTTTCTTTAATAAATGAATCAAGCGTCTTTTATTATTCTTTCTAAAATATAAAAAAGAAATTAGAAACCTAACTCTATAATTTCACATTTTATTTATCTATGGGAAAAACCGAGAAGCTAAATTAATCTGATAGCTTAAGCTAATATCTTCTTTTCGTCTCCGTAATTCATGCTTAGCAGTTCAATGATGCAGCAAAATGCACAAAAAATTTCGTCCGCCCAACTCGTTAAGCAACGTTTACCAGGCACTGCAATTTAAGAAATTATTCGCCCTTATTGCTGTAATTATAAACAAATATAGCATCTCCAAGTGCCGCTTTTTACGCTACTAACAAATGGGGATTTTAAAGCACGTTCCTTTACCAAGAGTAGTGTTTGTTTATATTTGTTATTTTATAAATAGTTCTTATTTCATTTATCCTTTTCGCAAATTTGATATTTTTTAAAAAACTATTTTCCTTAAACAAATAATCGATAAAAAATATTAAAAAATAATTGATAACCTTAAAACAAATACTTGGTAAGAAATATTAAACAAATAATTGAAAACCTTAAAACAAACAATTGGTAAGACATTACATTAAACTTTTCTTAAATTACGTAAAGAAAATTAATATAATAAGTATACTATACTATTACCAGACGTACAGGAAAACGAAAACGATAGATAAAATGTTCTAAGAATAACACAGTTAACTAGGAATAGGATGATTAGTGTATTTCATACCATTACCATTTTCATGGAAAAATCTCATCATTTTGATAATTTTAAGAAAGTGTCAAACCTTCATAAATGACTCAACAGTTATCCAGATTTACTGTCAAATTAGTTTTCTTACACTATAACACTTTATCTATTACGTAACTTAGTCTTAAATCTATTACGTTTATGCATCAGTTGTCATTACTAATTTAGATAACAACGTAAAAAAGTCTGATGGCGCCGTTAATTTGTGTGAAATTAACCCATATTTTGTTCCGTTATAGATTTTCACAAAATATATTCTTAAGAAAAAGTTTGTGGTTTTCAACAAATGCTGAAATTTATTTTCTAACAAGTAAATAAAAGCAAACTTATTTGGGAATATATTGTTCCAGAGAAGAAACAATGCAATTTTTTAAAAATTAAAAATAAGTTTTCTGAAGGGGGATCTGTAATTTAAAGAACATCCAACATTGGCTTATTTAGAATAAACTTGGTGAAAAGAACAGAATTTTTCCGTTCCTTGCCATCCCTATTACGAAGATAAAAAACATTCGTGTTTTAAACAATCTTCTCAACTTGCTATATAAAAAGAGTACTTTCTGATAAGAGATGGATGAGAACAAAAAACCGTCGCTAAATACACTTAAATCGTGCTCGTGTGTTTCACTTTCGGTGCTTAATTTAAGTCTTTGCGTGTGTGAATGGTTCAGGGAATGTCATTATAATAGAGTAACAAAGGTGTTATTAACATTTTTGTTCAACAAGAATTTTATATCAATATTAAATAACATGCCTTTATTAAATAATCAAAATTTAGTTGTTATTTGTATAGCTTTATATAAAATGTTTGGCTGTTATGTAAAAAAAACATAAAAAAGGATAGAAGTTTTAAATTTATATCAATACTAAAAAGCCTGATTTGTTAAATATTAAAAATTTGGTTGTTATCTACATTGTTATGTAAAAAAAATTTGGTTGTAGGGGTAGGGGTAGGTACATATATATTCCGGCTTGTGTGCTTGATCAGAGACCCGCTTATGAAGCCTTCGTCAAGTAAGACGGACACAGAAAGAATTCTTTTACTGTCACAGAGAAAGAAATATACACCCAGGGAGAAGGCGGGAATCGAACCCGCACCCGTTATAGCGCGCAGACTGCTAGCGTAATGGCCCAAACCACTCGGCCATCCGGGCCCCATATTTGGTTGTTATGTTTAAAAACAGAAATTGATAAACCAAAGTTCACTGCATACAGGGTTGGCATGTTTTAATAATGTCTAGTTATCAGTTCCACATGAATCTATATATTCTTTTTTAGAATTATTAACTCTATTACAATTTTCAACATGTACTGGTACATTCTTCTACTTTACAGGATTGTAAAACTTATCTTTAGTAAACATTAACCAGTCTTATTGTCAGAAACCTTCCTTTCGCAGTCTTTAAGTATTAAGCATTAGTAGATTACACTGTACAAAAAAACTTTACGCTCATAGTAATTTCTTCTCTTCTAACAGTTTAAATCCACACCACTAAATTAATCTAAAGCATACTTTTCGGATTAAAATTGTACAGAGTAATTTTGGCAGTATGACAGTTGAAATCCACATTTCGAATTGTTTGTTATCAACGCATATTTTACAAATTAAAAATGTCAGTTTTACGTAGTATTTTTCGCAGTGTAAAAACTGTGTTAATCAAACACAGAATCATTATACCATTACATTTCCCAATTTTAATATAGTAGTTTCATTACAATATTAATAAAACCAATAAAACATAAAAATTTTCAGTCAGTTACAATTGTAACAAAGTTACCCGTTCGAACGGCAGTGAATTGGTATAAAGATAAGTCTCCCGCGTGGTATCTTTTTAGGTAATGACAGTCTTTAAATGTTCTAAAAAATCTGATAAAAGTGGGTCAATGTGTTTGCAAAACTGTCTCACTAAACTTCAAAGTTGATCAAGGAGAAAGTGTATCTGATACATAATAATTATGTGAATAAAGGTTTATAATTGTTTGGTGGATTTCAGATAGATATAGTATACGATTTGCTGAATCTACTAAACCCTTTGGTGCCATGTTTGTGAATATCATTTATAACTTCATTACCGTATAGAAACGTTAACTTTAATACTTTAAAATTCGTTTTCGTGTAATTTAATATGGTAATTGTCTTATATTTTGTTTATTATTTAAAAAACCTAAACCTAGATAAAAAAAAAACAAGCTTCTTATATTTTAGCTGGGTATAAATGTATTAATAAATATCTTCAGTTTGTAATAATGTTAAAAATTTGGCGCTTGGTTTCACCAAAAATGTAGTTCCTAGTTGTAAAATGTTTCAGCATATTTTCGGAATTCGTTTGGAATTCGGTTGAACCATTTCTCAGGTATTGTTTCCCAAACCTGAAAATTGGTTCAGCTGATTACTAGAAATATGGTAAAACATTTTATCACACAGTCGTTGCAGCTACTAGGAACCAGTATTATGGTGAAATAAGAGCTAAATAAGCGCGGATCGTGAAAGACCTACTTATACTGCCCTCAGATATTCGAAATTTTTAATATAGATTCCCTTTAATACCTACGTGTGCACCTGAGGCTTAGTTTTTTCTATTTCATTTTGAGTTTTTAATTAATAATAATATTTTCACATGGGCCGGGCCAAAACATGGGCTTGACGTCATCCGTCGATAAACGTGAAAATCCAATAAGAAGAGACGTTAAAAAAATTTCTAACTAAATGTTATCTTCCTTTTTCTTAACTCTATGTCTTATTCATTCAATCTTTAAATAGTACTTAAATTTTTATTTGTTATTGTTTGCTTTTGTATTGTGCATACGCCTACCCGAATTCGATTTTGTTTTTAAATTTTTAATAAGAAGCCTCCCAGAAAAACAAACAAATTTTCTTGTAAGTCAACGGCCCCCCAGTAAGGCGGGACCATACAGCTTATAGTTCTGCATATTTTGATGATGAGATGGCGGCGGATGGCGTGGTCGTGTTTTTGCAAGCTCTTGAGGCATGTTTGGTTAGAGTTGATACTGCTTTGGAGTCCAAATGTAATATGGATAGGAGTATTCGCGAGGATGCAAAGACTGCTGTGAGTGAGTTGAAGACTTTACTTGAAAAAAATTATCCGAGTTATCATGGCTGTGAGACACGTATGCCGATGATTCTGTATCTGCGGCCGATCTGATGGGACTGTTCAAAGGTCTTGAGTCGAGGTTTACATCTTTCGAGTTGAATATTACAAAGAGAGTGGAGGCTATCGAGTCAGCCGGGCATGTTATTCCCGATGGTCTGGATGCTAACTTGAAGAAAAAGGCTAATTTGGACTATGCCTCTGTGATCAAGAATTCCGCACCTCGACCTGAAACCCAACTGGAACCGCGAGTTATTGAGGAAGGTAAAAAGACTAATAAACCCAGAGCACTTATTAGTGGTTCGTTAAGGAATTCCAACTTGAAAATTGTCAGGAGATTTCCCAGAAAGAAAGCCGTCTTCGTGTCAAGGCTTAGTCCTAGTACCACCGGTAAAGAAGTAAGTGAATCTCTTGATGGTCTCGAATTGGAGTATGTTTTATGTCGTAAACTTATTACCAAATATCAAACTTATTCTTCGTTCCATATTGAAGTATTTGAAGATGACATTACTAAGCTTCTTGATCCATCAGTGTGGCCTGAGGGCTGCATTGTCTCGGAATTTTTTGGCAGACTAAAGGATAAAAAAATCTGTTTGGAGGTGTCGCCCGACATTTCTGATGATCTGAAGGCTGACAAGCCCTTGCAGTCTTCCACCAGTCCTCTAGATTGACAATCAGGCGATCAGAATGTTCGTGGCTCGAGAGCTGGATTTGCACCAATAACTTTGTATTACCAAAATGTTCGCGGAATGCGAGGAAAATTTAGTGATATATTTGAAGTTTCTAGTGCTGAAGACTATGACTTAATATGCTTGACAGAAACTTGGTTAAATGATGATTTCTTAAATTCTGATCTATTTGACAGCCGATATGAGATCTTCCGCAAAGATCGCGATTATCAGCTTACTGGATTGAGTCTTGGTGGTGGTGTATTAATAGCGGCAAAGAAACATTTGAAAGCTAGGTTGGTGTCTCACATTGATTTTTCAGGTGAAGCGATATGGGTGAAAATTTGATTGATAATTATATATCTGTTTGTGTTTGTTGTATTTATATTCCTCCTTCTGCAAGTAATAGTATATTTCATGAATTCTATGATGTTGTAGATGAATACTTTTCTAATATTAATAACCTTGTTATTGTTGGCGATTTTAATCTTCCCCTTATTAATTGGTCCGATCATAAACCTGCTGGAAATACCTTACTTACGCAAGAATTTATTTGTTTTCTTCAATTGCATGAGTTAATTCAATGCAATAATATTGTAAATTTTTTAAAAAGAATTCTGGATCTAGTCCTGATCAAACTTACTTATTTTGATGCTTCAATCATTCAACCTCTTTCCCCAATAACTCCTGAGGATAGGTATCATCCTGCGTTGCAAATAAATTTAAATAAAATCGCTAGAATATCAAAATGTAAACATGAATCATTAGATCCTATGATACACACCTACAATTTTAAAAGGGCTAATTTTGACTTGCTATGCTCACTATTGACCCTTGTTGATTGGAATTTTTTAAACAACTATGATTCTATTAATATTGCATTGGAAAGTTTTTATTCTGTGTTGTATGAAATATTGGATGAATGTATTCCAAAATCAAAGGCTGTTAAAAAGAAATATCCCACTTGGTTCACAGGGGAAATCGTAAACAATATTAAGCAAAAAAATATTTATCTTAAAAAGTATAGGAAACACAATAACTTAAATGACCTTGAATCATACAAACATATTAGGAAAAAAAATTAAATCTGATATTGGTCGTGCCCGAAAAAGTCATATTGATTCTGTAGAAAAATCTTTAAAATCAAATCCTAAATCCTTCTGGTCATATTTTCGTAATAGTACTAATCAAAATCATGTTATGTTTTGTAACGGTGAAGAATTAACTAGTGATAATGAAGTTGCTGAGGGTTTTAAGAATTATTTCTCTAGCATTTATACTAAAAGTTCCTCCAAACAGTGTAATTATTATGATAATTCTAATTTTTGTTTAAACTCAATAGATGCGGTCAATATTGAACTTATTACTAACACTGAGGTAGAAATTAGCATTAAGGGTTTAAAGGGATCTAGTTCTGCAGGTTTAGATTGCATTCCATCGTATATAATCAAAGCTAATATTGATAGTTTTATTTATCCTTTACTAATACTGTTCAATCTGTCTTTAAAAACTAAGGTTTTTCCAGATATCTGGAAGACGTCAAAAATTATACCTGTTTACAAAAAAGGTAAAAAGTCTGACATAAACAACTATAGACCCATTGCTATTATTTCAAGTTTCGCTAAGGTCTTTGAATCTATTATTTGCAATAAAATTTCACTTCAAACTTCTCAAATTATTTCCCCTAATCAGCACGGTTTTGTTAAAAAACGTTCTACTGCTAGTAATTTATTGTGTTTAAATAACGATATTTCAAATGCTTTAAAACTAAATGCACAACTTGATGTAATATATACTGATTTTGCAAAGGCTTTTGACACTGTTGATTTTGAAATTTTATTGATTAAATTATTTAATATTGGGTTTAGTAAAGAATTAATCATGTGGTTACGCACATATTTAACAGAAAGACCTCTGTATGTAAAATATAAAACTGCTTTTTCAGATTGTTTTGTCAGTACATCTGGGGTACCCCAAGGATCTGTTTTAGGACCTCTTCTTTTCATTTTGTTTGTTAATGATTTAGCTGATTTATTTGACTCATGTCTATTATTTGCTGATGATCTGAAAATCTACCGTTGTATTTCAACTATATCTGACTGTGAAATTTTACAAGGTGAACTTTGCAAGTTGCATTCGTGGTGTATAAAAAATAGCCTGTTTTTAAATATTGATAAGTGCTTTGTTGTTACATTCACAAGAAAACTAAATACTTTTGTTCACAATTATACTATCAACAATATACAACTCGCTCGCAAAAATAGTATTAGGGATCTTGGTGTTTCTTATGATTCTAGTTTTACTTTTAATTTGCATATACAGGAGATAACAAAAAAGGCGCATAAAAAACTTGGTATGCTAAAAAGAACTACCAGTAATTTTTCTGACATATCTGTTCTTGTATGTCTTTTTGATACTTTAGTTCGACCAATATTAGAATACTGCTGTGTCATTTGGAATCCTTCTTGCAAGCAACTCATCTATACCATTGAAAGAATACAGAATAAATTCTTACGATATATTCATTTTAAATCTAATAGCTATGAGCAATATCCATCGAACTCCTCAATTAGATCAAACAACAAAATAAATTCATTAGAATCCAGAAGAATGGTATCATTATTTAAATTTTTTCATAGTTTATTTCATAACAAAATTGATTGTCCTTTTTTACTTAAAGAATTTTATTTATATATTCCTCCATACAATACTCGTAATAAAATTATATTTAAGCAACCTTTATTAACTAAAAATTATCTTAAAAACCAACCGATACTGCAATTTATAAATATTGCTAATAATCTACCAGTCAAAAGAGATATTTTTTTTGATGATTTTTCTAATTTTAAAATTGATATTTTCTCACTTTTTGTGTAATTTTTGTTTGTTTCTGTGTGCTGATGCTTTGTCTTTTTTTGGTATATTTATTTGTCTTTGTGTCTGTATTTTGTACTGTATTTTTTGTTGTCCTGTTATATATTATGGATCTTTTGATTGCAATCTGATCTGGAGCTGATTGCAATTTTAACGATGGATCTTTTTAATTGATTTTACTGACCTTTTGTATTTTAATAGTTTTATTTTTGTTTTTCTTTTAGTGTTCCATTTTAGTTTTTTTATATTTGTGCTTTGCCTTGCTTTTATCCTCTACCTGTAATTGGACTAGATCTGTATGGTAGTTGTAATTTAAATAAATAAATAAATAGACAGATATTTTAGCAGTATATGAAACGAAGGTGATTGAGACAAAGAACATATTAAGGGTTACTTTTTAAAATAAAATAAAAATCGACAACTCACTTTGTGAAATACCTAAAACAGAATTTGCCACTCCATTCTGGTAAATTGGAGATTTTTCAGATAGTCGTTTCGTTGTGCATAACCTCTCACTCAAAGTATGTTGTGGTATGCTTTCTTGACAACCCATGGCGGCAGCTGATCTGAACAAGTGTTCTTTACTAGATAATTTGGACTGTGCAATTTGGAAAATATTAGAACAATCGTAGTCTAATCACTCAATGATCAGTGGCTTTTCATTTGACGAGTAGGGTTAGGGGTAGGTATATATATATTCCGGCTTGTGTTCTTGATCAGACACCCGCTTATGAAGCCTTCGTCAAGTAAGAAAGACACATAAAGAATTTTTACTGTCACAGAGAAAGGAATATACACCCAGGGCGAAGGCGGGAATCGAACCCGCACCCGTTACAGCGCGCAGACTGCTAGCGTAATGGTCCAAACCACTCGGCCATCCGGGCCCCCTCGAAGTACGTTGTGGTATGCTTTCTTGACAACCCATGACGGCAGCTGATCTGAACAAGTGTTCTTTTTTCTAGATAATTTGGACTGCACAATTTGGGAAAATATTAGAACACTCGTAGTCTAATCACTCAATGATCAGTGGCTTTTCATTTGACGAGTAAAATATTAAAACAGAATTTATGTGTATTCTATTAACTAAATTTAAATTTAAAAAGTAGGTTTGTTACAGAATCTGTCACTT